>JAODAL010061146.1:0-20499 GCA_025379985.1 Phyllomedusa bahiana | reverse complement strand
TGGTGGGTTTTCCAAGTTCAACTCCCCCTAATAGGCCCCCAAATCAACTCCATTGGTGGGCTCCAAGAATCAACTCTACTGGTGCGTCCAAGAATCAACCCTACTGGTGGGTCCAAGAATCAACTCCACTAATAGGCCCCCAAATAAACTCCAGTGGTGGGCTCCAAGAATCAACTCCACTAGTAGGTCCCCAAATCAACTCTACTGGTGGGTCCAAGAATCAACTCCACTAGTAGGCCCCCAAATCAACTCTACTGGTGGGCTCCAAGAATCAACTCTACTGGTGCGTCCAAGAATCAACCCTACTGATGGGCCACAAAAATCATCTCCATTGGTGGGCCCCAAGAATCAACTAAACTGGTGGGCCACAAAAATCATCTCCATTGGTGGCCCCAAGCATCAACTACACTGGTGGGCCACAAAAATCATCTCCATTGGTGGGCCACAAAAATCATCTCCATTGGTGGCCCCAAGCATCAACTCCACTTGTGGGCCACAAAAATCATCTCCATTGGTGGGCCCCAAGAATCATCTCCACTGGTGGGCCCCAAGAATCAACTCCACTGGTGGGCCCCAAGAATCAACCCCATTTGTAGGTCCCAAGAATAAACTCCACTGTGTGGGCCCAAAGAATCAACTCTACTGGTGGCCCTCTACTGCATTTTATACTGTAGATGTTTTGTTGATTTGTCGCTGCCTCTACCTTTTTTTCATCAAAAGTTTTTCATGAGGGACAAGGCTGGAACTTCTGCCGTCCTCCGCTGTTGCTAAGTTCCTTGCCCCTTTTTACAGACCCCACCCCTGCTGTTCATGCCATGCTTCTCTTTACAGGCCCCTCCTCACACCCATAAAACATAACTATAACTTAAACAAAAATCATGTTTTATCTTACAATGTTCTAACGGTTCAAACCTTTTTACTTTTCTGTCGTTGAAGCTGTGTAAAGGCTTTTTATTTGTGGGATAAGATTTTTTTCATCACTATTTTTGTGCGGCTCGATGACAAGAAGGCAAGTCTGACCCGGTTTGTTGTTTTTATTTTTCGCACTGTTCATTGTATGGATTAAATAATATGATACTTTTATAGATTGTTTCATAGTGGACGAGGCAATAACCATTATGTGCACCTTTTTATTGGAAAATTAGAGGGTTTGTATTTTTTTTTAATTTGTTTAAAAAATGTAAAATTTTTATTATTTGATTATTTACTTATTAATTATTTGTATTTTTTTTTTTTTTTTACTTATTTCTGTTCTTTTTGCTGTTATTTTCTTGTCCATCTATGGGACTAGACGCTGCGACTCTTACAGTACACAGCAATGCATTGCTAGTCGAGGCCTCTCCTGAGTGAATCTCTCTCTTGATAACCAAATAGCATAAAGAATAAAAACAATGAAAATTAAATAAAAAGTAACTTAAATGAATTGATGCAAATCACCGATCACCCTGGGGATCAGATAAGGATTGAATCCCCATAATGTACATAGTCACCCCGTGTATCTCCTTCTGTTAATTGCTGCTTAATGTTTGGCATCCTTTATTATATTACATGTAAGCTCCAGAGGGGGGCAGTAGTGTCCCATAACCGCTGATGTTTCCATGACTGAACACAAGCGCTATTAACAGCGCAGGGAAAGTGCGACAACCCCCGGTGACCACTCACTGGCTTCTCTCATAATAGCAGAAAACCTCAGCAGATGTCCTGATAGATAGGTTAGTGGTGGTGTTGTTGTTAACCCTCTTATTGTATGATACTAACTGGATTGTGATGCGCTGCAGTCTATGTTGGTGCTATAACATGAAGGAATAATAACAGCAGAATCTGTTCCTGTTTCGTTTGACTCTGTTAAGACTGAACGTGTGAAAATAAAAGCTTCAGGAAATCCAACAACTGACTTTTTTACTCTAAACCTAACCCTAAAATTTTCCCTAATCTTGACCATTATCCTAGCCCAAAATTGTGGCGAGGGTTTTTATTGGGTTAACTCACCTTCCTGTCCTACAGAGCTGCTGCATCAACATCACTTTCAGTCCTACACATCGGGGCTTGCTTCTGTAACATTGGGCCAGAAGTGATGTAGGATATCAATGTTTTACTCTGACCATAACCCTCACTCTAGACCTAAGTTTGACAGTAACCCTAAGGCCTTCTCCCCACGGCACGGGTTTTCGGCCGGTTTTTCAGCCCGTTAGCGGTTTTTCAGTCCGCCTGAAAAACCGGCCGAAAATGAGCACAATTGTGCTCTATGGAAAACCCGTGCAGCAGTCCCCACGGTTTTGCCGTCGGACCGTTTTGCCGCCGGCGGTCCGGCGGCAAAACATTGTAGAAACACAATCTTCCGTCCGGTTCCGGACGGAAGATGTGCTTCTTAATGGGGGGTGGGAGGGCTTTTCTCCGCACATCGCGGAGAAAAGCCGCCCCCTCCCCCCCCCGGCCGCAAAACAGGACGAATACCGGCCGGCAAACCGGCCGTTATTTGTCCACTGCCGTGTGGATGCGCCCTAATAGTAAGGCCATGTTCACACTGCATTTTTGGACGAGGTTTTGGACGAGGGTTTTGGAGCGTCTCCTCGCCCAAAACCTCGTTCAAAAAGCTTCAAAAACGCCCCCAGTTCATTTCTTTGATTCCTATGTAGTTCACACACGACAAGGTTTTTACACGCTTCTTTGGAAGCACTGAAAAAGAAGTGTCATGTCAATTCTTGAAGGGCGTTGTAGACGCGGTTTAGGCACGGTTTTTGGCACACTTTTGGCGTGTTTTCAGCGCGGTTTTTGCTGTGGTTTTTGTCCTGGCTATTCATTTATATGGGGGAAACCTCATGGAAAACCTGTTCCAAAACCTGATCAAAGCCTCATCAAAAACCTCGTCTGAAGTAGTGTTTCAGGTGAGGTTTTGGGGCGAGGAAACACTCCGAAAACCTCGTCCAAAACCTTGTCCAAAAATGCCGTGTGAACATGCCCTAACTCTAGCCTTGATCTTGACAGTAACCCTAACCTTAAGGCTTTGTTCACACGGCGGGTTTGGCCGCGGGTTCAGCCGCAGCCGTTGCAGCGGGACCCGCGGCCAAACCTCGTCCTTACCTCGCCGCAAACTTGTGTCTCCCTACGCGGGTTTGCGGCACGGGTGCTGGCCGTGGTCGCGGCATAAGTGGGGCGTAGTTTGGGGCGCTGCTTGCGGCGAGGGTTTGCCCCCATGGAAATTAGTAGGCAGGGAGCAAACCGCGCCGCCAGCCACGGCCCAGCTGCCGCGCTGAGTACTCCCTGTCAAGCATTGACAGGAGAGTTCTCAAACACGCGCAGCAAGGCCGCGGTCCCAAAGCCACGGCCAAGCCCGCGGCGTGTGAATATTAACGCAGTTTCCCATAGGAAACCATGTTAATAAACTGGGCGCGATTTGGACGCGGTTTTGGCCGTGGAAACCGTGTCAGAAGCCGCGGCCATAACCGCGGCCAAACCCGTCGTGTGAACATGCCCTAAGTCTAGCCCTAATCTTGATAGTAACCCAAACCCTAATTTTGACAGTAACCTTAACTCTAGCCCCAATATTGATGGTAGCCCTAACCTTAAGTCTAGCCCTACTCTTGAGAGCAACCCTAATGATACCCCTAAGCTTGACAATAACCCTAACTCTAACCCTGATCTTGACAGTAACCCTAACCTTAAGTCTAGCCCTACTCTTGAGAGTAACCTTAACCTTAAGTCTACCCCCAAACTTGACAACCCTAACTCTAACTCTAGCCCTAACCTTGACAGTAGCCCTAATGTTGAAATGGGATCCTCCAAAATGGGTATTTAATCACTTTTCTAAATTTATGTAGTTAAAAAAGTGAAGCCTCTGAGAGCTACAGCCTTCCTTACATGCCCTTGGTTTCCTGACAGTTTACATTAGACATGATCAGGAGCTGATCTAGCCGCGCTTGCATGTTTGCCCTTCTTATCTCATGGCAGGGAACATGAAGCTTTTTAAGGGGCTGGGGAGAAAGATTCTTTGTATTTTGTATAGAGAATCCACTGGTTGTAATGTAATTATCATAGTAAACATGCAAACACTCCCTCACTTTATAAGGGACTGGTGAGAAAGATTCTTAGGGCCAAAAAAAGATTTCTATGGGGAAAAAAAGGCAGTTTTAGACCACAACCGTTTCATACATGTGGCCCTTTGTCTTTTCTATAGAGAATCCACTGGTTGTAATGTAACTATCTTAGCAAACATGCAGACGCTCCCTGCTCTCTTCTCAGCCCCCTCCCTCTCACCCTGCAGCATTCATGAAGGAATGAAAAAAGGCTGCCTGCTGAGCTTATCTTCTCTCCTGAGCACAGAAGAGGGACAAATAAAACGCATATAGCTTGTGCACAATACAGTTATCCCCGGTGGATTAGCCAAACAATGTTTGCTCAACTACAGAGATTGAGTATCAGGAGCGTGCATGGGAGGTGGAGCGATGACATCACAGAGGAGGTGCTTGTTTTTTTAAAAACAGAAACACAACGCCCCTTTTTCAAGCCCCAGGAGGGGAGTATCAGCCTGTTAGGTGAGGAACTCACTTCTTGGCAAAACCCCTTTAAGACATTGAAGCAACAGCGCAACGTTAATGGAAGCGAGGAGAGCGAGCAGGTAAGCGAATCCATTCAAATCAATAAAACACCCAAAACTCAACTTCAAATTAGGGCTACGGTCAATTGCTTTGTTGAAGCCCTCGACCATAACCCTAAATTACTTTTCCATTCCCGTTGGCGCGGTCGTTCCAGTATCACTTCTGTCTGACCCTTCCAGTCCAATGCTTCATTGGGGCTTATTATGTAACATTGGGCCGGAGGTGAGAAGGCATACTTTGTCCCAAAATAAAAAAATCAGCCGACTTTAAAATAATGATCTAAAAAAAAAAAAATGAATGCAAAAAAGAAGAGAAAAGACAAAATCAACGGAGTTTTCGGTCCACACAATGGGCTTTTTCCCAGTATATTACGGCATTAAAATCCTGGATCCCTGACCGGTTTGATTTCCAATCCACCCAAAGTAACTAGGATGCACATTGCCCCGAAGTGACGGTACATTAACCATTCAAAAGGTAAAAAAAACTCCAAAAACAAGCTAAATTTACGTTACATCCATTAATTTGGGAAGTAATTACTTAACACTTAATTGTTTTCTCTCGCCCCTTCCCCCTCGTGCTGTCGCTTCAAACATCACTCCAGCCAGCTCCATTTTAGGTTAAATTAGTAACTTGAACCAAAGGAGTGGAAAGAAATCCAATTTAGTCATAAACACCAACCTCCCCATTTTTGGGGGGGGGGTCCCAAAAATTGGGGTCCCCCTCCCGGGGAGTTGGCATTCCTTTCCCCCCCCCTGCGGGCCGGGGGGGGGTCCTTTAAATTACCGGGCGAAAGAGACCTAGTCGCACCTTGCGCCGCGGGGCCCCCGCTCCAAAGGGGGGGGTGCGCCCGCACCCGCTCACCCGCCCGCGGTTTTCCGTGGGGGGGGAAAAGGAGGGAACGTCCCCTCCCCCTCCCCCGAGTACGGCGCCGGTGTGTGCGCCGTACATACGGCAACGGCGCAGGGGGAAGTGACGCCTGCAGGAAGGACCCGGCCTTCACTTCCCCCTGCGCCGCTGAAAATCGTGGGGAGCGGCCCGGGGCCTGCGGGAGCCCGGTAAAGGTAAGGGGTTTTTAATTTGATTTTTATTCTTTGGGGCCTACCTGCTAACGAGAGGGAACTACCGGCAACAGGGGGGGCACACCGGGCAAAGGGGGGCACTACCTGGCAACGGGGGGCACTCCGGGCAACAGAGGGACATCTCCTTGCAAAAAAGGGGACATCCCCTTTGCAACAGGGGGGCCTCCCCTGGCAACAGGGGGCACTACCTGCAACAGAGGGGGCACTACCTGGAAACAGGGGGGACATCTACCTGCAACAAAGAGGGGGCACCTACCGGGGCAACAGAGGGCACACCTGCAAACAAAGGGCACTACTGGCAACAAAGGGGGCACTACCTGCCTAAAATTGGGCACTACCTGGCTAACAGGGGGCACTACCTGCAACAAGGGGACACTACCTGGAAAACAGGGGGCCACTACCTGAAACAGAGGGACACTACCTGGCTAACAAGGGGGCATCCCCGGCAAACAGATGGGGCACTAACCTGGCTTAACAGATGGGGCACTACTGGCAACAAAGGGGGCATCTACCGGCAACAAATTTGGCTCACTATGCTACAGAGGGGCATTACTGGCTACAAGGGGGCATCTACCGCCTGTAAGGGCACTACCTGGTTATGGATGGGGGGCACTACCTCTATAAGGCATCTAACCTGCTCCTTCCAAACCCTTATGCAGTTTTGGAGTGGGTGTGGCTTTTTTGGAAAGGGCGTGGCATACAACAAGATGGCGTCCATGCAAATTTTTTACCGACTAATTTTCTCCCCTGCTTTTTCATTTTCGAAAGTTGGCAACTATGATATTAGTCCTGGTCCAACATCGGCTGGGTAACCCCAATGTAGCATTGGTCCAGTGTCCCGGACACCCCTTGCAACCCTTGTTCCGGGTCGCAGGCGCGTCCGTGCCCCGCTGCTGAGCGGCGCCACATCCCGCCCCTCGGGGCGCAGGATTGCTCGTCCCCCTGCCAGTGCCCAGCGTCACTTGCCCAGCCACGCTCCTGCTCCGGCTGCCTCTGACTTTCCCTCGACACGTGGTCCCATTCTCTAGAGCGCGCGCGCCCCAGCAGTGTTAGTTTTAAAGGGCCAGTGCACCGGTAATTGGTTATTGCCGGTCGCTGCCCATATTTAAGCCTGCCTCT
Source organism: Phyllomedusa bahiana (assembly GCA_025379985.1). NCBI lineage: Eukaryota > Metazoa > Chordata > Amphibia > Anura > Hylidae > Phyllomedusa > Phyllomedusa bahiana. Next base: position 13,706 of record JAODAL010061146.1, on the reverse strand, counting down.
TCCTAGTCATCTCGCTGGAGCTTTAGTGCCCATAGCCTATAGAGAAAGCGTTCCTGTTGCCTTGTCCAGATTACCTTCTCGCCTACGTTCCACCATGGGCATAACTATAGCCATAGCCGCCATAGCGACCGCTATAGGGCCCAGAGGTTGAGGGGGGGCCCACCCAGGTTCAAGAACATTGCTCCTTTTTGCAGCTAACAAGTAGTTGGTGGCTTTCTGACCTCTATCACTACTATGTGGGTTCCCTGATATATGACTGTATTATTTATACCTTTAATTGTGTTATTTTAAGCTGCTTTTTTAGTTTATTGTCATTCAGTGGAGGGGCCCCATCTCATTTTGCTATGGGGCCCCATGAATTCTAGTTACGCCCCTGGCTTCCACCATCGCTTGCTCTGGTCCAGCGGATCCACCACCGCAGACCGTTACATCCAGACATCGGAGCAGCAGCGCAGGGCTACCGGAAGCGCGGAGAACAGGTAAGTTAACCATTCAAACCTGTAAAAACCTCTAACCTTAACCACAATTTAGGGTTACGGTCGATTGTTTTGATAATATCACCAAAAAAATAGCTCCAGGCCGACCCGAACTTCTTGAATTTAGGTTGAATTTGACTTTGACCCAATGGTAGCACAGGATAGTATTGTCTTCCTGCATTAAAGGGGTGCTTGCACCGTAGACTTTGATGGTGCTGTGTATCGCCAGGATACGGCTCCAAACTCTGATAGGTGCCTCCACCTCTGGATCTCCCATAGAACAGAATACAGAGAACAGAGACCAGACCGGTTCTCCATTCTGAGCCGAGACTTACAGGGACCTGACCCAAGATATAGGGCCACATGTATGAACCTGTTTAGGTCTAAAACGCACTTTTTTGCCCACAGGTTATTTTAAGCAAAAGAGTGAGTTTTAGACCTAAACAGTTTCATACATGTGGCCCATATTTAACATCAGCTTCCAATGTAAGGAGGAGTCTGGCATAAAACTTCTTAGATACTTTGATTCAAATTTGACAAAAATCCAAAATGATGTGGAAAGTATAATGAGCGGCACCAACACATCATGTCTGACGAAAACAGACATGTGTCCTTAAAGGGGTTGTGCCACCATGTAATGTTGACGTGGGATCCTCCCAAAATGGGTATTTAGTCACTTTTCTAAATATATGTGATTACAAAAAAGTGAAGCCTGTGAGAGCTACAGCATTGCTCAGTCCCCCTTAGATTCCTGACAGTTTACATTAGACATGACCAGAGGAGCTGACAGGAGCTGATCTTGCAATGCTTGCACTTCTTATCTGATGACAGGGAACATGAACGAGCTTTGAAGGGACTGTGGAGAAAGATCCTGTTTCTTTTGTTTACAAAATCCACTGATTGTAATGTAATTATTTGAGTACACATTGGACACGCTCCCTGCTTCCTGGCTCTCTCTCAGCCACCCTCCCTCTGCTCCATGACGCTGCCTGTTTGTTTATCTTCTCTTCTGAGCAGTCAAACTCACTTCCTGGCAAAACCCCTTTAAGGCTGCGTTCACACGGCAAAGACAAAATATAAGGATTTTCCAACCGGTATTTTGCCTTTTTTGGCATGTAGGGGGGCGGCTATTGTCCGTTGTTTGCAGATTCAAGCCCTCCCCCTTCACACCCACATGTTCATATTCTGCCCGAAAAGAATTAACATGTTCTAAGTCTTTAGCAACGCTGCCCGTGTCAACAACCGTCTGGCGGAAAATCCGTGAAGTGGGGACCGCTGCAGGGATTTTCTATTAAAATGAATGGAAAACGACGACAGTCACTTTTCAAATACAAAAACCATCTGTATGACCGGCTGAAACCTTGGCGCGGGGGCGAGTCCTCAGCGTAGCCAGTCAGTCGTGCACTGCTGATGTGTTGGTGCCGCTCCATGTACTTTCTGCATCGTTTTGGATTTTTAAAAAAATTGAAACAAAGTATCTGAGAAATTTTAGGCCAGACTCCTCCTTACACGGGAAGCTGATGTTCACATTTGCTTGGGTTCACTAAGACGTTGGGGCTTTCCCTGGAGGATTCATTATTGGACTTGTGTGAGCTGCAGTTCCCGGCGGTGGGGAGTGCACCAATTAGACTTTAATGACTATTGATTAACCATCATAACCATCATCACATTTCTGCTGCCTGGACTCTTGAGAGTATTGATTAAAGGGGTTGTATCATTTCATTAAATGGTCTTCAGAATAAGGGGACAGTGAAAACAAGAAACTTTGCAATTAGATGTCATTAGCATAGCTGCCTTGTTTTCACAGTCGCCCTTATCTTCGTTTTCTGTAAACACGGTTCCCCAGTGCCGGTCGGATCCCACCTCCTTTCATTTAAATGGCTAACGGCTCTACTAATTTACATTCTGTCTGGCCCCCGGTCGTATTCACGGGAGCGCGCATTCCTGCCTCTCTCACTCAGAATAAGGGGCCGGCGGCATTTCACTCTGCACAGTCAGCAGAAGCACAATGACAATGCAGCTGCTTATACAATAAGAAAACAGCAGAATTGTGCTCGGTGACTAATGCTCCTGCATTTAAACATAGAAGGGAGACAAATCTGTGCTGCTTTGGATGAGTTCATAGAAGACTGGATTCAACTGTAACAAACCTCCAGCTGTGGGATGAGAAGAGATCAGTGCTCTGAGTTCATAGAAGACTGTCTAGACTGAATGCAGGCCTGTGGTATGTAAACAAACAGCTCTTACAAAATAAGACTGCATAGGGAGAGGAACGACACAGTGATATGTTGACTCAGACAGAGAGGGAGGGGAAGAAACGCCCCTGGATTTTAGGAACTGAGAAACTGAAAGTACAAGGAAACAGACGATTGATGAAGCAATACATCCCCTTTAATTCTGCTGTAGTTTTTCTCATCTGCAAACACTTACCCTCCCGGACAGGTCACTGTCTCCCACCAGAGCAGCACACTCATCTCCTGCTGCTGCCATCATTCCCATGAGGGCTGTAGCTTGTTCCTGACCTCTTCCAAGCTGGCCACTGACCTAGACCTGATGAAGAAGGCAGCGAGGGATCTGATTGAATGGACTTAAAGTACATGACCACAACTGCATAGGAAATATGATAGACGTCCTATTCTTCGGGGGCATCATTAGGACAATACTGGAGGTGCTTCTGTCAGGGGCTCTGGTCAAGCCTGGTTTTTGAGGGTGGTGGGTTGCGCAGCCGCCTGGGCCCCACTCACCTGATGAGGTGGGGGCCTCCCTGGTCCCGTACTGATGCCGTCCACTTTGCAGGAGGGGAGAGCTGGCTGTCAGCTGAAGCCGGGCTCTCCAGAGAGAAGGCAGGGAGTGATTGTTACTGTCCCTGCCTTCCTGGATTGGTATATAGAGTGGTCAATGAGATTAGCAGGGTGCCATCTTATCAGACCCAGATCAGCTCTGCAGTGACTCCAGGGGTTGTATCGAGAAAGAAAAAATATTTATTTTTTTTTGGGGGGGGGGGGGCCAGGAGGAGAGGAGAGGGACAATATGTACAACAAATAAAATAAAAACACAAAAGAAAATGAAAAAAAAAATTCTAAAAAATAAATCTGACCGTCCAAGCCGGGATAACCTTAGAAGTTTACATCGTCTGTATATAATTGTTCATGATGGAAAAGTGACACAAAGCGTCTCGTGTCTGAAAACTGTCTAGGTCAACGACTTTCTGTGTTAACCATAGTGTCCAATCAGAGCCCATAGCAACCAATAGGAGCCCATAGAAACAAATCAGAGCCCATAGAGACCAATCAGATCTCATAGAGACCAATCAGATCTCATAGAGACCAATCAGAACTCATAGAGACCAATCAGATCTCATAGAGACCAATCAGAACTCATAGAGACCAATCAGAACTCATAGAGACCAATCAATTCTTAGAGACCAATCAGAACCATCATAAAATGCTGGTCCACGCCCTGTTCATCTCCCGCCTAGACTACTGCAACATCCTTCCTCCTGTGCCTCCCAGCTAGCACCCTCGCTCCCCTCCAATCCATCCTCAACCCTGCTGCCCGTCTTATCCACCTCTCTCCTCGCTACTCCTCTGCCTCCCCCCTCTGCCAATCCCTTCACTTGTCGCCCATTGCCCAGCGAATTCATTTCAAGCTACTAACCATGACCTAAAAGGCTCGCCATGACCGCTCCACTCCATACATCTCATGCCCTAATTTCCAGATACTCCCCACCACGCACTCTCCGCTCCTCACAGGACCTTCTCCTCTGCTCCCCCCTTACCAGCTCCTCCACACAACCGTCTCCAAGACTTCTCCCGTGCTTCACCCACACTCTGGAATCTCACTGCCCCCAACACACTCAGACTCTGCTCCACTTTCACCAGCTTCAAAAGCAACCTGAAAACCCATTTCTTCAGCTTGCCTATAACCTCACTAAACTTGTCATACTTCCTCCACAGACATGTCTTGCCCCTCACCTCCTGTCCTCTTTCCCCCTCCTTGTAGATTGTAAGCCCTCACGGGTATTGGGTCCTCTCTCCCTCTGTCGTGCCAATTGTCATTATCCCTTTATCACTGTACTCATTTGACTTATGTAATGTTGTAACCCCCTCGATGTACAGCGCCCTGGAATCAATGCGCTTTAAAATAAATAATAAAAATTTTAATAATAATAATAATAATAATAATAATAATAATAATAACTCATAGAGACCAATCACATCTCATAGAGACCAATCAGAACTCAAATCGACCAATCAGAACTCATAACGACCAAACAGAAATCATAGCGCCAATCAGAATCATAGCGACCAATCAAAGCTCATAGCGACCAACAGAGGCCATAACAACCAAATACCCATACAACCAAACAGACCCATAAAAACCCAAAATAGGACCCTACCCCCCAATGGGAGTCTAGCAAGAAATAGGATCATAGCAACCAATCAGACCATAACAACCAATAGGCTCATACAACCAATCAGGCTCATAGCGACCAACAAGCTCAAAAAAAAAACCAATAGGAGCCCCCCATAGGACCAATCAAGCCCATGACAACCAAATAAGACTAAAAGCAACCAATCAGAGCTCATAGCAACCAACAGGCTCATAGCAACCAATCAAGCCAAATAAAAAACCAAATAAAGGCCCATGCAACCAACAGAGCTATAAAACCAATAAACTATAGCGCCCAAAAAAAAACTCAAGCGACCAATCAGATCCCCAAGACCCAATCAAGCCAACACCAATCAGAGCTCATGAAATAAATCAGAGCCCATGTAACCAATCAGAGCCGTAGCAACCAATAAGGCTCGTAGAAACCAAATAAATTCTAAAGAAAACCAATCAAAAACTCAAAGAAAAAACAAAAATCATAGCAGCAAAAGAGCCATAGTAACCAAATAGACCTAAAAACCCCAATAACCCAAAGAAACCAAAACAAGCTCAAGCGACCAATCAACCCATAACAACCAAAAACCCCATGAACCAAAAAAGGCCCATGCAACCAATAGGAGCCAAAAACCCAAATTGGAGTTCATAGCAACCAATCAGAGCTTATAACCAAAACAGACCCCATAGCAACCAATCAGAGCTCAAAAAACTAATCAAGCGACCAAACAAGCCCAAGAAACCCAAATCAAGTCCTAAAAAAATCAGAGCCCATAACAACCAATCAGAGCTCATAGCAACCAAACAGAGTTCAGCTTTCATTATTCACGCTGCTCTGGGAAAATGAAAGTTTATTGGTTACTTTGGGCAGCATTGACAGTCTTACTTTTAGACAGCTTTGATAAAACAGGCCCAGTGTATGCAATATCAATCATCCGCCTGTTGTTAAAGGGATTGTCTCACTACCTCAATTCATCTTACCTCTGTCCTGTTTTCTGAGTTTCATTTTTTTATTTAGTGGTGTGTTTACTGGCTTCTGCTGGTTTTTACTGGCCTGCAGTGATGAGCTGCTGAAGACACCAGGTCTGTAGCTATAGCGACCAGCACTAGCAGCCTATCAGGAGAGATTAAACAGGTCTGTAGCTATAGTGACCAGCACGGGGCACCCTATAAAGGAGAGACTTGAACAGGTCTGTAGCTATAGCAACCAGTGCTGGCAGCCTATCAGGAGAGATCGAACAGGTCTGTAGCTATAGCAACCAGCGCTGGTAGCCTATCAGGAGAGATCGAAAAGGTCTGTAACTATAGCAACCAGTGCTGGCAGCCTATCAGGAGATATAGAACAGGTCTGTAGCTATAGCAACCAGTGCTGGCAGCCTATCAGGAGAGATCGAAAAGGTCTGTAGCTATAGCAACCACTGCTTACAGCCTATCAGGAGAGATCGAAAAGGTCTGTAACTATAGCAACCAGTGCTGGCAGCCTATCAGGAGATATAGAACAGGTCTGTAGCTATAGCAACCAGTGCTGGACCCTTTAGGAAGATATAACAGGTCTGTAGCTATAGCAACCATTTGCTGGCAGCCTATCAGGAGAGTTTAGAACAGGTCTGTAGCTTTAGTGACCATTTGCTGGCAGCCTATCAGGAGAGATAGAACAGGTCTGTAGCTATAGCGACCAGTGCTGGCAGCCTATCAGGAGAGATTGAACAGGTCTGTAGCTATAGCAACCAGCGCTGGCAATCTATCAGGAGAGATCAATTAGGTCTGTAGCTATAGCAACCAGTGCTGGCAGCCTATCAGGAGAGATTGAACAGGTCTGTAGCTATAGCGACCAGTGCTGGCAGCCTATCAGGAGAGATCAAACAGGTCTGTAGCTATAGCAACCAGTGCTGGCAGCCTATCAGGAGAGATCAAACAGGTCTGTAGCTATAGCAACCAGTGCTGGCAGCCTATCAGGAGAGATAGAACAGGTCTGTAGCTATAGCAACCAGCACTGGCAGCCTATCAGGAGTATTTCAACTGTAGCCATAGTGACCTGAGGAGCTGATGCAGCCCATACAAGAGGGGATATCTAGGAATAGGTAGGACACTGGTACTGGACACATATTGCAAAGTGACTTGTTTTTGAAGATCTTTAACATAAAAAGCAGCGATCCCTGTAGTGAGACGACCCCTTAAAATCCTTTGCATGAATTGATCCTATATCCAAAACCAGGAGAGGGTCAGACACATCGGACACCGGATTCTTGTGACCTGTGTTACCTACCGAGCTTTAAGTAAAGTCCAGTGCACATTGCTTATGTTTCGCAATGAAACCCTCCAGCAGGATATGTTTCAGTCTCCAGATGCCTGGAGCTTGGGTAACACGTCCCATGATGAGGGGGTGGCCGCTGATGACCTTGCATTCCATACCTTCCCCCCTCCAAAATAAAACTCGAGACATCAATCTTTAGAGAAAAGTCGCAATAACATTAACACATGTAGACATACATTAAAGTAAGCAATCAGCAAGTTACCTTCCCAGAATAGCCCCTTGACACCAAGCCAAGGGGTCCCTGAGGGCGTTACCATAACCGCAAAAAGGATAACAGCCTATACACCTTACATCACAGCCATATAATACCGGGCTCATGGACACCACCATCTACAAGACCTGTCGTCCTTCCTGGGGATCCCAGGAATCTAATCAATAAAGTTGGGTGAATGCATCCAAGTGTAGTGCCCCAGAACAAGGGTATCAACACCTTACTATCTGGGTACCATGTTTCATACTGTTATGTACTTCTTTACCGTTCCATATTGATAATTAGAATTTATTCTGTTATCTGCACTGTGGGAAGAGTTAACATATAGCCAGCTAGTACTAAGAGACTCTGAGACCTGCTACCTATGGAATGATAAGTTGGTAACTAGCAGATGCACACTTTAATTTCGGAGGGAAAAACTCGGACAGTGACCTTTGCACTGTCTGGAAAAGCTTCTGAGTCATTACCATAGGCCAGAATGGAAGCTCTATACAAATGAATGAGAGACTGAAGTTGTAACAATGTTGTTGTAGGAGATAACGAGCATGTAGAAAAGGTAAACATGGCACTCACCACATCAGTAAGATCTTTATTTCAGCATCTTGCATTGGATACATCCAAGGCAGCAGGCGTTTCACGCCTGACCCGTGCTTCTTCCTGGCCTCACTGGGAATGGCGTGTTAACGGCCTTTAACTTCCCGTTATCCTAGTCACATGACCTTCCATTCATACTAAGTAACAACATTAGATCTACATTTAACTACATTACAAACGCTATCTATGTTTAAAAACTGTCTATATATACACCTTATAAGAAGGAGGACAATTTGTTACGATCATTTAAGCCTAATCTACCTAAAGCTTCTGTTCTCAGTATCCATTCAGCTTCACATTGTAGCAGCCAAGTATGGCGATGTTGTAGGAGATGTGCTTCTTCACTCCACCCCTCCAACTAGGGGATTCTAGATTATATAGAAACTGTATAAAAGGCTAGCACTCATAGCTTTTAGTGGTTCTGCAGATAGAAATCAGTGGTCAGAAGAGACTCTGCCAGACTGCCTATGTGACTAAGAAAAGATTCTGAAGATACCAAGTCAAAGATTCTGGGTCACCAGAAGAGACTCTGCCAGACTGTGTGACCAGAAGAGGATTATGAAGCTACCAAGCCACAGATACTGGGTCAAACCTCGTAGGAGAATCTGCAAGACTGTGTGACAGAAGTGGAGTCTGATGATATCAAAGTACACAGAAACCTAAGTCACCAAGAGAGACTATGTCAGACTACTTTGTGACCAGAAGGAGGATTATGAAGATACCAAGCCACAGTTCCTTGGTCAACCCAGAGAGGATCTGCCAGGACGGTTTGACCAGATTATGAGGTCTGAAGATCCTAGTCACAGTACCTAAGTCACCAGAAGAGACTATGTCAGACTCCCTATGTGACCAGAGAGGATTCTGAAGATACCAAGCCACAGATCCTGGGTCACCAGAAGTGACTCTGCTGGACTGCCTGTGTGACCAGAAGTGGGATTCTGATGATAAAATAGTCACTGAACATAAGTTCACCAGAGAGGACAATGTCAGACTACCCTATGTGACCAGAAGAGGATTTGAAGATACCACAAGCCACAGATCTTGGTCACCAGAAGAGGACTCTGCCTGACTGCTTGTGTGTCCAGAAGAGGATTCATGAAGTTACCAAGCCCACAGTTCATGCGGGTCACACAGAAGAGGACTTCTGCCAGACTGTGTGACCAGAAGAGGATTTTGAAGATACCAAGCAAGAGATCCTGGGTCACACTAGGGACTCTGCCTGACTGCCTGTGTGACCAGGAAGAGGTTCTTAAAAGATACCAAGCAAGAGATTCCTGGGTCTCCAGAAGAGGACTATGCACAGCATGTTGTGACCAGGAAGAGGGTTCTGAAGATACCAAGCCACGTTCCTGGGTCACCAGAAGAGACGATGTCAGAATGCCTGTGTGACTGATAGGGATTCTGAAGAAACCAAGCCAGAGATCCTGTGTCACCAGAAGAGTCTATGCTTTGGATTCTACAATGATTCAGTGAATAGAAGTAAATTGAGGATTTGTTAAAACATATAGAGGGCGCAGTGGGCTTTCACAGCTCCTTTACCCATAATGCCTTGTGATATGCAGATGCTGGGTAGTGGGCTAAAAGGCAAAATCAAAACACTACACACCTTAATGGTGCTCCCATAGGAGAGATGTTCCCCTCTCAACCCATCATTGCTCACCACCAGTCAGCCAATATCGCTCTGCTATACACTGATGAGGAGGCAAAACCACGGAAACGGTATGTAGATGAGCCATATTGGCTTGACAATTATTCCCTTTTTGCTTCTCAAAAGAATTTCAGTGATTAGGAAGTAAAATGAGGATTTGTTACATCCTATAGAGGGCGCAGTGAGCTTTCCAGGCTCCTTTCCATAATGCCTTGTTGATATGCAGATGTGAGTAGTGGGCTAAAAATGGCAAAACAATAAACTACAACCACCTTAACTGGTGCTCTCAATAAGGAGAGATGTTCCCCTCCAGATGAGACTTATGTACAGACTGCTTGTGTGACCTGAAGAGGGTTTGAAGATTACCAGCCACAGATCCTGGGTCACCAGAAGAGACTATGTCAGACTGGCTGTGTGACCTGAAGAGGATTATGAAGATACCAAGCCAGAGATCCTGGGTCTCCAAAAGAGACTCTGCCAAGCTGCCTGTGTTACCAGAAGAGGATTATGAAGATACCAAGCCAGAGATCCTGGGTGACCAGAAGAGACTCTGCCAGACTGTGTGACCAGAAGAGGATTCTGAAGATACCAAGCCACAGATCCTTGGTCACCAGAAGAGACTCTGCCAGACTGCCTGTGTGACCAGAAGAGGATTCTGAAGATACCAAGCCACAGATCCTGGGTCACCAGAAGAGACTCTGCCAGACTGTGTGACCAGAAGAGGATTCTGAAGATACCAAGCCACAGATCCTTGGTCACCAGAAGAGACTCTGCCAGACTGTGTGACCAGAAGAGGATTCTGAAGATACCAAGTCACAGAACCTAAGTCACCAGAAGAGACTATGTCAGACTCCCTATGTGACCAGAAGAGGATTCTGAAGATACCAAGCCACAGATCCTTGGTCACCAGAAGAGACTCTGCCAGACTGCCTGTGTGACCAGAAAGAGGATCTGAAGATACAAAGTCAAGAACTTAAGTCACCGAAGAGGACTTATGTCAGACTCCCTATGGGGACTCAAGAAAAGGATTCTGAAGATACCAGCCACAGATCCTTGGTCACCAGAGAAGAGCACTCTGCCAGACTGATGTGTGTCAGGAAGTGGATTATTGAAGATACCAGACACAGATCCTGGGTCAACCAGAAGAGACCTTGCCAACTGGTGTGACCAGAAGAGGATTTTGAAGAAGATTACCAAGAAAGAGATCCTGGGTCACCAAAAGAGACTCTGCCTGACTGCCTGTGTGACCAGAAGAGGGTTCTAAAGATACCAAGCCAGAGATCCTGGGTCACCAGAAGAGACTATGCCAGACTGTGTGACCAGAAGAGGGTTCTGAAGATACCAAGCCACAGATCCTGGGGTCACCAGAAGAGACTATGTCAGACTGCCTGTGTGCCTGAGAGGATTTATGAACGATACCAAGCAAGAGGGGGGGGGGGGAACTCCTGGGTCACAAAAGAGACTCTGCATGACTGCATCGTGTGACCAGAAAGAGGTCTAAAGTTTACCAAGGCCAGAGATCCTGGGTCACCAGAAGAGACTATGCCAGACTGTGTGACCAGAAGAGGGTTCTGAAGATACCAAGCCACAGATCCTGGGTCACCAGAAGAGACTATGTCAGACTGGCTGTGTGACCTGAAGAGGATTATGAAGATACCAAGCCAGAGATCCTGGGTCTCCAAAAGAGACTATGCTTTGCTTCTCAAAGATTCAGTGAAAAGAAGAAAATTTGAGGATTTTTTTTACAAACCTATGGGGGCGCAGTGGCTTTCCAGCCCCTTTTCCCATAACCCTTTGAATGCAGATGTGGTAGTGGGCAAAAAGGAAAAAACAAAACACTACACCCCTTTAATGGGTCTCCATAAGGAGATTTCCCCTCCGAAAGACTATGTCAGACTGTTGGTGACCAGAAGGGGTTTTCAAAGTCCCAAGCCACGATCCTGGGTCCCCAGAAGGATATGTCGACTGGTGGTGACCTGAAGAGGATTATAAAGATCCCCAACCCGAGATCCTGGGTCCCCAAAAAGGACTCTCCCAAGCTGCGTGTTACCAGAAGAGGATTCTAAAAAAACCAGCCACAGACCCCTGGGTCCCCTCTGACCAGAAAGCAGGGGTGCTGACCATCTATCCTTGGACCCCAACGGGGACCCGGGGACACAGTGCTTCGGCAGCAATAGCCTTCTGAGAGAGTGAGGGACAGCTAGCCCAGGCCTTTCCTCAGTACATAGCCTTTGTCTACCAGAGAGGAGACTGGAGAAGCCGCTCAGTGTCTTGTCTGTTTTGTGTTGCACTTGAGTTCCTCCATTAAAGAAGTGCTTTGGGTTTTTCTACAGACCTAATTCTGGATTTTTTCCCAAAATTTGGGGGGGACATGCGTTACTAATCCTTCCAGAGAGCAGTAACACGTGGAGATTCCTCGATGGTGTTGGTGAACCCGTTAGTGTTCGGTTACCCCAAACCCCGGCACTGCCTTGTTTTAAACGACCCAAACCATGCCCAATGAAAGGTGCCTCAGGACAGTACTGGCAATACTTCAGTCAGGGACCATGATGGAGCAAGATAGAAAGTGATATCTAGGGGGTGAGCTAAAAATGTTTGAATGTATGGGGCCCGAAACACTGATCCCAGCCCGGCCACTTCCCTAATTTTTTTTCCCCAAATATTGCACCCAAAGGGGGGTTGTCCAAATCAAAAGAAAATGATTTCACCAGTTTCTTGGGCCTCAAGTAAAATTAAAAAGCTAGTACTCATCATCCTCTGGTTCCAGCGCTGCATCTCCCGGGTCTACTGACATACCCAGGAGTCATGGTGCTGGAACCGGAGATCGAGGAGGGTAAGTATAAGGTTTTTTTTATGTTACTGGGGGCCTGAGAGCTGGTGCATACATTTTCCTACACGAAGGCCAACCCCCTTATGGAGCAATAGGCTGAACTGGTCTGTCTTTTTTTGGCCTTACAAACTATGTAACTCTATAACTATGGAACCTCCTCCTTACCAACATGTGACATATGGATACGTCATCATGCCAGTAAGGAGTTGTGGAGCAGGTTCACATCCTTAGGTGGGGTGCTGCTTGTTCTACACACAACGCGGGAGGGGCCGGCTTGATCCCTGTTTTTAACCCATCTAAAACCACAGCGATTAGCACAACATCTAGACTCCCTCCGATTGGCCTCCCTGTGACGAGATTCTGGGGTGCTGAGTGGTTACCATAACAGCTGAAAGCCTAATGAAGGCTTCAATAGCCGCCACGTTCATGTTTCTATTACTTCCTGCATCAGACAGGAAATAATAGCAGTGCCATCTTGTTGCATCTTCTGCATTATCTATATAATTCAAATGGGTGTTCAAGCGATTGCGCCCCCTAATGGTCAAGCACTAAATGAACTAAAAAAATAAGAAAAAAAAAAAAAACCTCAAAGCTCAAATCACACACTTTTTGGCATTTTACAGTTAAAAAGAAATAAAAATTTACACACAATTGGTTTATTTAAATGTCTGATCTATTTAAATATAACATCCTATATCCCGTACAATTGTAAGAGAAAAAAAAATACAAACACCAAATTTAAAGTCGCATCGTTCCAATAAAAAAATACACTCGCCTCACAAAAATAGTGATTGATCACAGAATATGGTGCTGCAGAAATAGAGATTGTTTGTATTTTTTTTTTTTAAAGTACTGAAACATAATGAAAACCAGGCCGGACTGGGCCGCCGGGGGCGGGGAATCCCCCCCGGGGGGCCCCCCCGAGCCGCTGGGGGCCCGGAGGCAGTGCCGTCGTCCCCGGGGGGCCCCTCCGGGATGCGGTCCCTGAAAAGCCGGGACCTGCGCCGAGCGCTCGGGGCCGGCCCGGGGGTTGGGGGTAATGTCCCCCGGTCCCCGGGGTGCGCGGGTTTCCCGGGAGCACAGGCCACTGGCTGCACTCCCCTGATCTCCCCGGCAGGCTGAAGACCTAGGCCTTCAGCCTGCCCGGGGGCCAGCCCCTACTGGTGAGTAGGCGGGGCGGTGACTACTCCACCGCGCCCCTATGAGTGCAGCAGGAGCCGGCGGCAGAGGAGCGGCCGGAGGGAAGC
>JAODAL010061145.1:0-20499 GCA_025379985.1 Phyllomedusa bahiana | reverse complement strand
GTGAGTACACCTTTCACATTTTGTGAATATTGTATTATAACAACACTGAAGATCTTACACTGAACTTACACTGATAAAAATTAAAAGTAGTCGGTAAGTTGTATAAAAGTAAAATTTAGTGCCCCCTCAAATAACAAAACTACAGCCATCAATGCTAAACCTCTGGCAAAAAAAGTGAAATGAACAAATTGTGCCCAAATGGTCAATATTCTGTGACCCCATTTTTTCACCCACCCCCTTAACCTTTTGGGGCCTGGAGGTCCTAAGTTCACAGGTTGTGACTTGGTCCTCTTCCACTTCCCTGAAACACACGGAGCGGTGGATGGTAAGCCCCTTGTGCTCCTCCCCCGACAGATGTCTTTGGGTTTAGGCTGGAAATGCTTGGCCGCCCCGCCCCTTTACCCAAATTTTATTTAGCAAGGCGAAAGTCATTTGAGGTTTTTTAGGGGGTTATCAGTTGGATATGCCCTGCGGCCCAGAAGGGGGGAGATCATGTTTGCTTCGGGTGTATCATTTTTTGGGCATTCATGGATTACTAATGAACTGTACTCCCACCCCGACAGCACTAATGCACCCCCCAAAATTTTGACACTCCCACCCCCTTGCTTGGGCTTAGGGACCACTTGCTTTGTTCTCCTCACCTGGTTGCCACCACACATTCTTGACCCCATCTGAACCAAAAAAGTTTATTTTGGGTTCCAGCGCCGGATGGGGTTTCCCAAAAAACCCATGTCCTTATTTCCTTTTTTCCAGCAAACTGTTGGGGGGCTTTTTTGTGCATCATTTTTAAAAGAGGCTTTTTTTTTTGGGACAAACCATTCATTTAACCTGTGCGCTAGGGTCTGGATGACAGGTGCCCCCCCACCTCTGAACTCTGCGCAATTCGGGCAGCACTCATCTCTGGTATGACGCTGAGCACTCACCAGCTTTTTTGGTGCCATGGTGGGCCTTTTTGAGGGAAAACCTGTTTTTTTTAAAACCCTGTATGGTCTTGGCCCCCGGCGCAGTAGTGAAGGGTGTTGTATTTTCTTTTTCCCGGCCACTTTTGTAAGAAAAAAAATTTTTTCAATTGGGAAGTTCTTTGCCTTGGGGACCCATGTTGAATTCCATGACCAGTAAAAGAAGTGTGAGAGCGTTTAACACCAGTTTTAAACACAGCTGCTCCCCATTCCCACTGAGCTTTAACATGAGTCACATGCCATGTGAAGGGGGAAAAATTTTCTAATTGGGCTCAATTTTTTCTATTTTAAATTAGAGGTACTCACTTTTGCGCAGCATTTTGCATTTATTACGTGTGAAATTTTTGGGGCACCAAATTTACACTGTTATACAAGCTGTACACTGACTACTTTACATTGTAACAAAGTGTCAGATCTTCAGTGTTGTCCCACGAAAAGATATGCATTATTTACAAATATGTGAGGGGTGTACTCCCTTTTGTAAGATATTGTATCTCCTATCTATTTATTCCATATCTATCTTTAGATGTACATTTCTTGATCAGATTTCGATAGTGGGTTGCAAAAGTCTGCCTCCCCTTGAACTGTTCTGCATTTTAAATTGTTACAGCCACAAGCTTAAATTTAACTCGATTATATTTTAGGTGATAGAGCAACACAAAGTAGCAAGCATGTGTGAAGTGTAAAGAAAAGAGATACGCACTTTCCCAAATTTCTGTAAATTAAAAAAAAAAAAAACTGTGCAGCTTGCAAATGTATTCAGCCTCCTGAGTCAATACTTTGTAGGACCACCTTTATCTGCAATGGCAGCTGTAGTCTGTTGGGGTAGGTCTCTACAGCTTTGAACATCTAGAGGCTGGAATCAATTTTTGGTAATTCTTCTTTGCAGAATCGCTCAAGCTCAGTCATATAATTCTAGTTCCTATAACTTAGTCCCTGAAGCTACGGTCCCTAAATACAGTACAAATCCCTTACAACCTGAGTTTCTACAGACCAGTCCTTATTAGTGTTGAGCGATTTTTATCGACAAAGTTGAAATCGGCAAGGTTTTTATGGTGATCGAAATTTCCAGATCATGCGATAATTAAGGTTAAAATCTGAGCATCATCTATTAAGATCGCGCCTTTTTCGGCGCTTCCTGTAATTTTGGCGTCCAGCAAATGAGATTACAGAATAGAGCAGGGTGAGATGTGTGTGCGACGTCATGACTGGGATTTGTATGGTTGCGATTGGCTGGAAAAATCACATGACCTCGTTTTACATAGAACAGCGTTTCCTGTTTCAGCCTCAGTGTCTCTCAGCGTCTATAGGGATAGGACCTGCGCTCTGCCTGTGGCCAAACAGCTCAGCGAAATTAGTCTATTTCTGCACAGAGAAACCTCTACTATTAGCTGTGATCCTTCCAATTTAGTTAGATTAGAGATTTGAAGATTTTATGTAGTTAGCTAGAGAATTTTAAAGCAGCATCTACCGCTGTAAATTCACGGTGGTGGGAGCGGGGGGGGTGGGGGGGGGCCCGCGGGTGAACACAGACAAGCTCTATCTATAAAGAACAACTGGATAAAGTTCACCAAGACTTAGTGTAGACATGGTAGTGGAATATCTTTATTTTTAACAGTTTGCTATTGAAATATTTCCTGGAAATTGGGCAGCTGAAACTTATATTGGATACACATCATTTCTAGTAACTGCAGGTCTTCTTTGTTAGCTGCTAAATCCACTTTTATTATCAGTATACATTTTTTTTTTTTTCCAAGGGGGATAGGTGTTCATTTTCAATTTTTAACCATTACACTGTGACTGTTGATATATCACCTTGAGTTAATTTAATTCCAGATTTTATAGTCACCACAGGGTTGTTTGTGCAAAAATTACGTGTAGCGTACGAAAAACATTCACAGTTAGTGTTTTGTGACTTTTGCTGCACCCTGCATTGTTCATTGAGCAGCATTACGTAAATCTTAAAACAGCAATTTCTATATTCACTACAGGTGAATTGAAAGGTCAATAAATTCCGTTTTATTATATCAAAACATAACAGTTACGTGTTTTTTGACTTTTGCACACCCAGCATTGTTCATTGACGCAGCATCAAGTAAATGTTTAAAGCAGCAATTCTTATTCACCACTGGTGAATTGAAAGGTGCAAAAAATATAGTTTATTATACCAAACATAACAGTTACGTAGTTTTTTTTCTTTTGCGCACCCAGCAATGTTCATTGACGCAGCATCTACGTAAATCTTTAAAAACTGCAATTCTATATTCACTCAGGTGAATGAAAGGTGCAAAATATTAGTTGATTATACCAAAACATAACAGTTATGTGTTTTTGACTTTTGCCCACCCTGCATTGTTCATTAACGCAGCATCTACGTTATTATTAATAACAAGCAATTCTATAATTCACCAACAGGTGAATTGGATGGTGCAAAAAATACCGTTTCTTTTTATCAAAACATAACAGTTACGTGTTTTTTGTCTTTGCACACCCAGCATTGTTCATTGACGCAGCATTACGTAATCTTAACAACAGCTTTTTATATTAACCAATCCAGGTGAATTGAAGGTGCAAATAATTTCGTTTATTATACAAAAATAACACGTTACGTGTTTTTTGACTTTTGCACTCCCAGCATTGTTCATTGACGCGGCTATCTTCGTAAATCTTAAAATCAGCAATTTATATCATTCACCACGGTGAATTGGAAAGGTGCAAAAAATATCGTTTTATGTATACCAAACATATAAGGATACGTGTTTTTTTGCACTTTTGCGCACCAGCATTGTTCATTGACGCAGCTTCTACGTAAATCTTAAATAGCAACTTCTATATTCACCACAGGTGTATTGAAAGGTGCAAAAAATACCGTTTATTTACAAAACATAACAGTTACGTGTTTATTGAATTTTGCGCACCCTGCATTGTTCATTGACGCAGCATCTACGTAATCTTAAACAGCAATTCTTATATTCACCACAGGTGAATTGAAGGTGGCAAAGATATACCGTTTATTTTATCAAAACATAACATGTTACGTGTTTTTTGACTTTTGCACACCCAGCCCCCCCCCATTGTTTTGACGCAGCATCTACATAAATCTTAAAACAGCAATTCTATATCACCACAGGTGAATTGAAAAGGTGCAAAAAAATACCGTTTATTATACCAAAATCATAACAG
The DNA here is from genome assembly GCA_025379985.1 of Phyllomedusa bahiana. Classification (NCBI taxonomy): domain Eukaryota; kingdom Metazoa; phylum Chordata; class Amphibia; order Anura; family Hylidae; genus Phyllomedusa; species Phyllomedusa bahiana. The sequence goes on along the minus strand of JAODAL010061145.1, from coordinate 16,357 downwards.
ATTACGTGTTTTTTGGACTTTTGCCCAGTCCAGATTTGTTGCATAGGACACCATGCAGTTAAATTTGAATCAGCAATTTTGTTCTGTTTAGAGGGATTTGAGAATAGCTGTGAATTTGCGTCTATTTAATAAGAGACTTACCAAAACTATTCCATACCTCTCAATTTTTTATATTTCTGAATTGAGCGAAATTGCAGGTGGTAGCGAGCAAAGAGGGGGGTAGCAATGGAGGTAGAGGTACGAGAGAAGGATGCTCTTCAGTGCTGGCGACAACACGCCATGCCAGCTGGATCGTCAGTTGCAGGACCGTCAGGCCTGATAATCGCTGGGCAGGGCCCTGTGAATCTAAGTGACGAACATCGTCGCCAATCTAGTCCTTCAGTGGTCTAAATGGCAACCTGCATCTTGCAGTCATACCCTCTCATCTCGACGTCACGGCCTCAAATGTCGTCATCGCATCATCAGCATGCGGCAAACATGAAGCAGCCAAATGTCAACTCGTGTACACCCACGGTGGATAATCAATTGTCTGAAGAACTCTTTGATGACAAATGCGGTTGGGTCCAGCAGGCATGTTAAAAGATCAAGAGATGATTTTGTCTTCTCTGACGCCCAGTTCTGATGCCTTTCAGAGAGAGGTGAAGGAAGCCGTCATTCGGCAAAAAATCACGGGCGGTCAGGAAAAAGCTTGCAGTGCCCCTTGCTTGTAGCCCGCAGCTTCTGGATGCAGAAAGTCAGGACGACCAAGTCACCTGTGTTGATGATGATGATGATGACGACATTGCGGATCCATCCTGGTCTTTTCCGCAGAATTTGCTTGCGAGCGCTTCATCAGTGGACGAGGAGGAAGACGATGGGGTAGTGTCAATACGGGTCCCGCCACAAAAAGGGAGAGGGCGGTCGCAGAAGTCCGCTGATATGATTCCGCCAGCCACGGTCAGCGCAAACCCCGCTCCTCGCTTATCGCCGTCAAAAAGGTCCAGGACCTCTCAAGCCTGGGCCTTCTTTGAGCAAGCCTCTGATTCACCCAGCGATGTCATATGCCGCCTTTGCCGTAAACGCATAAGTAGAGGCAAGAACCTTAAGTGGTTAACCACCACCAACATGTCTAGTCACATGCAGCGAATGCATGAGTTGAAATGGAGGGAACACTTGGCCAAAAAAGGCCAGACCGACGCCGGGCCTCCAACCACTGTCACACCCTCTGTCTCCGCCTCCTCCTCCTCGCCACCACCAAGCGTTCCTCAGCTGCCCATGTCTCTCAGAGTCATGATCAGGGATCAGCCTCCGCTTCAGCCTCCACCGTCGCCCGAGTACCACCAGCACCACACCCGAGACCCATTCTACCCCTTCTCCTTCCGCCAGTTTGACGACCTGCACGCCGTACAGCGGCCAGTCTAGCAGCCAGCCTTCTGTCTTCCAGGTTTGGGAGCAGAAGAAACACTTTAACCCAAACCATCCCAAAGCCAAAAGCCTGAATGTCGGCATTGCCAGGCTTTTGGCCTTGGAAATTGTTGCCTTACCATCTGGTGGACACAGATGGGTTCAGCCACGTCATGGCCCTCGCCTGCACCCAATACCAGATGCCTTGCAGTAATTTCTTTGCCAGAAAAGCGTCCCTGCCCTGGCCAGCCACGTGTCATCTAAAATTTCAGGCGCGTTGTCTGCATCTGTGTCCGGAAAAGTCCATCTCACCACCGACACATGGACTAGTAAGCACGGCCAAGGCCGCTATATCTCTGTGACAGCTCACTGGGTGAGCTGGGTGGATGTCTCTGGGGGTGACGGTGGCTCTCAGGCTCGGCGCACGCTCTTCAAAACCGCAGGGATGGTGCAGGGCTCTTTCCCCCAAGGTCCTCTGGTGGCATCACGTGCCAGAGACACCAGGCCGTGTTGAAATTAATCTGCCTTGGAGACCGTCCACACACAGGTCAGGAGCTGTGGACGGCTCTAAGCAACGAGACCGAGCGCTGGCTGGGTGACAAGAACCTTGTGCCAGGCAAGGTGGTGTGCGATAACGGGCGAAATATGCTGGCCGCCCTTAAGATCGGTAGGCTGGAGCACATCCCTTGCCTGGCACATGTCATGAACCTTGTCGTCCAAAAATTTCTTAAAGAGCTACCCCGGGGCTGGACTGCTGCTGAAGAAGGCTCGAGGTCTGAGTTCGCACTTCCGCCGTTCGCACCTGCTTTGTCCCGCCTGGCTGCGTTGCAGCGTCAGTCGGCCTCCCGTCAACCGTCTCATTGTTGACGTGGCAAACACGCTGGAATTCCACCCTCCACATGCTCCAGCGATTGTGGCAGCAGCGCAATGCCATTACGCAGTACGAAGTGACACATGGCCTGACAAGCAGCGGTACGGACCTCGGGGTGTTGAACCACCGAGAGTGGAGGCAGGTGAAAGAGCTCTGCACCATCCTTGCCAGTTTTTAAGAAGCCACCAAAATGGTCAGTGCGGACAATGCCCTTGTCAGCATGAGCATTGTGGTGATCTTAGTTCTGGAACGATCGTTGGACACTCTGAAACAACAGGTCCCGCCAGCGACGGAGGAGGAGACGGACACAGATGCGGACACGGAGCCTTTCTCTCCGTCAAATCCACAAGGCCCGACAGTTTCACAATTTCATCGGTCTTCATTAGGCAGTGGTTCGGGGTCAGAGCTAGTGCAAGGTGGCGCATCAGCTATCAGGGTGCATCATCTCAGGCAAGTAAGGGCTGTGTTGAAGCTGTGCATGAGGCAGCGGAGGAGGAGGAGGAGGAGGAGGGGTATTCTAGACCACCGATGTTACGTCGTCCCTTGCCTTGGAAAGAGGTTGGGTTTTAGCTGGAATTTGAGGCGGGGGGACCTCTGGACAATCTTTGTTTACCTCCTCACCAAGCATGAAATGCAGGGCACACATCAAACACACAGAGATCAGCTTAAGATCATGTGCACGACATTCGTGTCTCAACACGATGTTTTTGCATGTGTTCCAGGACCCAATAGACTTTGGGTATCCAAAAATGGAACGAATGGCCCGAGGCTGGCTGTCACGCCATAGAGGTGTTGTCCTGCCCAGCAGCAGCGTCATATGGAGCGGACTACAGCAAGCTGGAGGAAGTCATTACAACAAACGCATCGGCTTTCCTCAGAATAATGTGGATCGTTGACTTTCATCAAGATGAATCAGGCATGGATCTTGTGTGTGGCCCAATTGCCGAGTGGTCAACGATTAGTTGCCAGTCTACTTCACATTCTTTCCAAACAGAAGATGTCCTCTTGAAAACTTTTTTTTAAATGATCATTTCTTACTGCAATTTTTATTCTCTTTCCCAACAGTTCATTTTGCTGGTTATGGCTGTGAGGAGACTGTAAAAAAGGTCGGCAAGGTTTTCCATGACACACCGTTATTCATTTACTCACTTTATCTAAGAAAGTTGTTTCGCATTGTCATTGCGTTTTGAGGTCATGTTGCTGTGAGATACAGCAATAATTCATGGTCCTTTGGAACAGAAATGTGACTTCTAAGTGGATTTCTCCCTCACAATTTTTAATGTGGCTGAGAAGTACAGTTATTTATAAATTTTTTGGGGTCATGTTTGCTGTGTAATGTTAAAGCTATAATTAGGTTCCTTTGGAACAGAAATGTTGCTTCTAAGTGGCATTCTCCATCACACTTTTTAATAGTGGCTGAGAAGTCATATTATAATTTTTTGGAGTCTGTTGCTGTGAGAAACAGCAATAATCATGTCTTTTGTAACAGAAATGTGGTTTAAGTGGCTTTCTCCCTCACAAATTTTTAACAGTGGCTGAGAAGTCATTTTTATAATTTTTTGGGTCATGCTGCTTTGAAATGCAGCAATACTACAGTTACTATTATAAAAAATGTGTTTTTTTTAACAGACATTTGGTTATTCACAATTGACAAAGTGGCTCAAGGGTCATGTTTGAATTTTTGAGGGGCATTTTGCTGTGACATGCAGCCTTATTACTACGGTCCTATCTTAAAATGTTGTTTCTAACCAGACATTTGTTCTAACAATTGACCAAAGTGCTCAAGGGTCATGCTTTGAATTTTTGGGGATTTTGCTGTGACATGCAGCTATACTACAGGTCCTATTCTAAAAAAATGTTTGTTTTAACAGACATTTGTTTTCACAATTGTCTTAAGAGTGGCTATAGGGTGGTTGGTGCTGTCAGAAACAGGAATAGGTAGGACATGTTAATGGACACATATTGCAAAATGAATTGTTTTTGCAGATCTTTAACTGTGCTATTAAGACTGTAATTGAGACAACCATTTAATACAATGAAAAAAGATGAAACAAAGACATGGTGGGATTCCACCTATTTTAAAAATGTGTTTTCTAGATTTAAAGTACTAAAAAACTTTGCCATGTACAAAAATAGCTGTTAAAAAAGATTCCTCTGAATTGTACAAGGGAGGTTACAGGAAAACTTGACCAGTTGTAGTTATTCAGGGGACATGGAGTATGGAGCACGGACAGACAGGAGGAACAATGTACAGTGACCATTTCATCCAGCACGTTGAGTAAAATGAGAAAAAGAATGCCAAGATAAAGGGCACCTGGGTTGTAACAGGAGCATTAACCTCCCAGTATTTCCAATGTGAAGCGCAATTGGTCCACACTCATACGGGAGGGGCAAGCGTTACCCAGGTATTGATTGTGTACAGAGGAAGTGGAGTTCTCACATTTCCGCTTCGCACTCTGCTTCAGACAAACTTTTCGTTTGCTGCGTCATCAGGGCTTTTTAAACTGCGTTTGTTAATAGAATGACGGACGCCAGCCTGGGCTTTCACGCATCCACTGTAACTACGGCTGGGTCATGCATGTGGCCTGGACAGGTAATAGTCAAAGTCAGTGAAACTAAATAGGTTTGGTGTTAGACTCCTTTTTCCGGCACTTTTTAAATGTGGGGGTCTTGCAGGTTTTGGCTCCTGCTGTGGCCAGGACAGGTATAGTCAATGTCCAGTGAAACTAAAAATAGTGGGGTTTGAAAGAATCCTTTTTTCCGGCACTTTTAAATGTGGGGGCCATGCAGGTTTGGGGCTAATGCTGTGCCCAGACAGGTATAGTCAAATGTCCAGTGAAACTAAAATGGGGTGGTTGAAAGACTCATTTTTCGGCACTTTTTAAATGAGGGGGTATGCAGGTTTTGGGGTCATTGCTGGTGGCCCAGGACAGGTATAGTCAATGTCCAGTGAAACTAAAATGGTGGTTGAAAAGACTCTTTTCCGGCACTTTTAAATGTGGGGGTCATGCAGGTTTGGGGCGCTCATGCTGTGGGCCAGGAAGGTATAGTCAATGTTCCATGTGAAACTAAAATGGTGGTTGAAAGACACCTTTTTCCGGCACATTTTCAAATGTGGGGGTATGAGGTTTGGGGCTCATGCTGTGGCCCAGGACAGGGTTATTCAATGACAGTTCAAGTTACATGAAGGTTCAAAAACATTACTACCTTCTGGCACTTTTTAATTTGTAGGGTGATGCAGGTTTAAGGGTCAGGCTTGTGGTACAAGCAGGGATAGTAATGGCTGTGACTTTTTTTCTGTGACTTTTATATACTAAGTGTGTTGCCTAAGATGTAGCAGTTATCCATTTGGACTGTTGTGTGATGTTTATTTCAATTTCTCCAGACTTGTTTTGGTGTAATAATGGAAGGTGTTTTGTGCTCTCCCATAGACTTATGGTCATCGGCATAATCGATGCGCACTATCGAAAAACTTATCGATAGCGGAACCGACTATCGACTATCGATCGATCTCGTATAGCCAACGCAATCGCCTCACACATGATATCTTGAGCCAGTTAGATATGTCTTTATGTCTAACGTTCAGTTTCTGAACCTATATCGATTCTCCGTCTCACTTTTATTAATTGGGATCTCTTGCATTCTAAGCTGCATAAATACTCAAATTTTTGTGTTCAAAGTTCCTTCTTCATATGGATAGGTTGGATGGACTTCCCAGAGGTTTATAAAGTCACCTCTTCATCCTCCAGATGGTGTTCATCAACCTTGTGGTCATGGGCAGCATTCCAACCTGTGGGCGAGGTAGTGAGGGAATGAAGACTTAAGTCAATGAAGGAGGAAATTTCATAGACATGCCTGACCTTGAAGCAGGAGTGGAAAAGAACCTGTCTAACTGTCTAAGCCATCATTGGGCTGGTCAGGACCGCTGGAGGCTGTGTTTTCTTTTTCTTTTTTTAGATTTTCCCATGAGGTATCAAGCAATAAACACAAACTTTGAATGGTGAGAACTCAGCAGACAAGGCCAAAAGCCCAGACCTACAGTGTCATCTGCATCCTACTCATCTCAAAAACATATGCTGTAAAATAGGTGATCATCAGACTTGAGGTGAGAAAGAATTAAGGTTTCGCCCTAAGAAAACAACTAGGATTAACTACATGGAATAATGCTAGAAAAATTACTAGAAAAATGATCAGTAAAAGGGAGACAATAGTATTAGGTAAATGGAGATTCTCCAGAATATGTTGATTATCATATAGGCTTGGTCAGTACCTTAAGTACAAGCAGGTAGATTCCAGTCATATATCTAGGGGTTTCCAATGAAGAACACAGGGAGCTCCCTCCCTCTGTCATATTCCTAAGCTTCTGCAATTGCTATTGACTGCGGCAGCTAAGGGGTTAAATGGACGGGAAGCCTGGTTGTCAATGCGCGCTGGGCTCCTGCAGCGATCTCTGCCTGCATAATCGACATGATGTACCGGTACGTTATGATGCATTCTGACACACTGCACCATGAGGTACATTAAGGGGTTAAGCTCATTCAAAAACTACGGTTGTGATTTAAAATGCCTAGAATAAGTTTGCTGCTGGGTGGCATCGTCTGCCAACTGGTAGTTACAGGTTAGACCCACCCTCAGCAGTTTATTGTACAAGCAAGCAATTGCGGTCTCTGGTGGTCAAGCACTCTTGGGTAAACTAAAAAGATTAAGTAAAAAATAAAATTGTTACAATTTTAAAAATCTAAAAAAAATCTATAAAAAAATTGCATTATGAGAAATGATTTCTGGTTTAATGGATCATTTTTTATCCAGCTAAATGGAACTGTGATGGTGGAGAAATTTACCCCTAACTATTCTGAATATGCACATGGAAAGGATTTGTATGCCAAATCCTTTTTGGTTTAATATGGAAATTAAACATCATTATAAAGACAAATGCTTAATTTTTTGGGAAAAGGAAAGATTTTAGAGGAATTTATACACTATACAAATCAAAATAGCTGTTATTTAAGATTTATTCATTAAGTTCATGCCAATAGAATACATTTTTGGGATTTAGAGATTTTTAGGGAGTGAAATATAATTTTGACTAAAACAACAGTTTTAAAACAGTTGTTCATAGTTAAAAAACAGTTTAAAAAAATTGTTGCTCATAGTTGTATAGAATTAAACACCCTGCATCAGGAGGGTGTTATAAGAGCAATATAAAAAAACTATTCTGTTTCAGAATAGAGTATTTTGCACATCAGTCGTACATCTTAAAAAGATTTTTAGAAAGATGTTATCAAAAATCCCTTATGGAAGAGGTGTATAAAACTATAATAAATGGGGGAGATGAAAAAAAGGAAAATTAGATGAGAAATTTTTGGGGACAGGAACTGTAAGAGATATGGAATACTTTTTATTAAAGGTTCCCATGAAGCAAAGTTCACTGCAAAGCTACCTACGAGATGACCGTGAATGAGAATGAGGAAGGCAGCGCTTGATACTGTCCTCTCCTTTCACTTCTATGGGAGTTCTGAATGTGGCGGAGTGGGTACGCTCCTCCTTTACATGCATGGTCGGCTTGCAGCTAGCTGAGAGCCAACCTGTACAGTACACTTTGCTTTGTGGGAACACCCCCTTAATGATTGTTCTAAATACCGTAAGCACATAAGATAAGAGATATCTTATCTGAAGATTGGTTTATCATACAGAATGATCCAGATATAGGTAAATTGGTTCCAAAGAAGCCAATGATAATTTTTGCAAATCACTCAACCCAGAAGGCTTATGTATTACATCATGATTTTTTTTTCTTGCTCGTCATGGAAAACCTGTAGTGCGGTTGGTTATGACATTAGACAAAAGGTGGTAACTAAGTTTAATTTGTAATTTGATGATAAATTGGATAAAATGAATAAGTTTACTATTTGTGACCCCACTAATGTAATAAACCTACAGGGTCACTGTCACAAAATGTATCTGCACATTTTATGATCAAACATGCTTAGAATAGCAAAGAATTTATATTTTTGGGGAATAAAACTCTTTACCAGGAGCTTCTGAATCTACCGATTAAAGCCCCTGTCACGGAGGGTGTTTAACGAGAATTTTGAAATTAAATTTTTCCTTAAAGAACTATATATGTGGTCACCTCTTCTCCCCTCAGACCTATATCTATATGTCTTGGTGAAACTGCAAATTCTTAAATATTCCTGCAATTCATGTTGCTAGAATGATTAACAATAATTTAAATGTTCCTTCATAGGATTAAAATTATGCTATTGAATGCATTTTTATGATGTGGCTTCCCAGCCTTCCGCTCCTTGCCCCGCCAGCAGACTTTTGGGGCACACATGTCCATATTCATTTAAAAGGGCCAGCGCCTGCCAACTAGCTCTCACAGACAGAAACCTCTAGGACCAGTCCCCTATGTGGAAAAGTAAAAGAAAAGTAAAACCAAACTAAAAAAATAAAATAAAAACACTTACAACGCCCTTTTCCCCTTTCCAGGCGCCAATCGCCCCACAAAAGATCAAAAATAAAGTACGTATACTTGGTATTGTTGCTGCGTAATGACCTACCTTTAAATATGTCATGTTATTTAACTTGCTTGGTGAACACCTTAAATAGAAAAAGTTACGGAATTGCGATTTTTGTTCATCCCGCAGCACATAAAATAGACTAAAAGCAATCAAAAACTCATATAGATGCCAAAGTGGTACCAAAAAAAGTCAGTTCATCCCACGAAAAAGTCCTTACACAGCACTGTAAATGGAAAAATAAAAAAGTTATGGCTATCACAAGACAGCGATGCATAAATTGTTTTTCACAATAAAAAGCAGTTCAGCATAAAAACACTACATAAATTGGGTATCACCATATACACCATATAAAAAATATACAAATTGGGTATTGCTGTAATCGTAGCGACCTGCTGTGTAAAGCTAGGATGTTATTTGTTCCACATGGTGACTGCTGTAAAAAATTAAAAACACTACCAGGATATTTGTATTTTGTTCAAAACACCTCACAAAAACTTTGCTAAAAAGCGATTAAAGTGTCATGTAAACCCCATAATGGTACCAATTAAAACATCAACTGGACTGATCCTTATAATAACCTGTGTTGCAAATTTTCTTGAAAATTGCTTCCAGTGGAGGACATTCATGCTCTTTTTATGCTCCTTAGCTGCCATGATAGCCGTTGATCGCGGCAGCTTAGGGGTTAAACTGCTCCCAATGGCAACTGCAGGTGCCCAGCTGTCAATGACCGCGGGGCTCTTGCTGCAATCATGTGGGCACGGCTCCTGTGTCTGCCTGATAACCATGATGTTCCCGTACGTCATGGTGAATTAACAGGCACTGTTAATAAGGTATAGGAATATCATGGTGGGTAAAGGGGTTAATCATCTTTTACTCATAGATTGAGCTAGTCTCTTTTGGTGCTTTAAGATCACATGACCAAGGAATTAGATCAAGCCTTGGGCATGTGAGCATTAATTGTTGGAAAACCAATGAAAAAGAAAAATACATAGCCATGCAGAGCAGATAAAACTTTTTATTTTTTAAAAGTAGTAAAACATAATGAAAACTTGAAATCATACTTGGTCACAGAACAAAGTTAAGGCTGGGTTCATACTACGTATTGTCTTCGCCCGATGTATCCTTCAAGTTAGCATGAAGAAAGGTACCCCAACGCATACCATGACGAAGCTGTGGAAAACACACCGAAATTAATATAAAGAATGCAGTATATTTGCCAGTGGTACACAGCTCCTGTGTCTCTCACGAAAAATGTTTATCACGAGCATATAGAGAAAATGATGTCCAAGTAGTACTACTTTTGTTCTGTTAATGTTCATGGGCCAGCCATGGCTATGTCACGATATGCTTCAGGGTGCTATTTTTCTCAGTACCCCGAAGGATACCTCAGATGTAGAAAATAACATGTTGTGAACCCAGCCTTCATTTTATTCTGTGACTTGGTATGATTCCAAATTCGTATAGTTTTTGTTACAGTGTACTATTTTTGAAAAAATAAAAATGTTGCATTTGCTCTCTATCAGGGTACCGTGAAAAAATATACCCGATAAATATCTGGGATGTTTGCTCAATTTGCTGGTGTCTCGCACAAAAGGCATATACCATTGGCAAATAGAGCTAGCCTAGTCCAGATAGGTCTGTTTATTGTATTAAAGTCTATGAGCTGGTTATGGTTGCAGTATGTCGGGGTGCCTTTTTTTGCAGTTCCGTGACAGATTCATTGGGCGCAGACAATAGCATGGTGTGAATCTAGCCTAACATTTGTAATACAACATAAACTCAATAAAAACGAAAATCAACTTGCAATTGCACAACTGCATTTTTTCCACTTCAATTCCACATAGAATGTATTATCTTGACTTCACAGTACTTTAATTTGGAAATATTATTATTATTTCACTTGATGAACTAAAAAAAACACTCAAAAAAATTTTGCAATTGTGTTTCTCCCACAGAGAATTGTTTTTTGGTCCCAAATACAATATATGGTACATTAAATGGTAAGATTTTAAAATACAATTTATCCTGCAAAAAACAAGCCACCATATGCCTATGTTGATTAAGAAATAATAAGTTATGGCTCTTTAAATGCGAAAAATTAAAAAAACTGTTTCACTAACAATAACAGCATCAGGAACCGGTTAAGTTTTTCATTCCCCTTCCATTGTGTGGGCATCATTATACTACATGGTCTTCATTCATATGAATAAAGACAGAAAAACACATGGTCTTGAGTCTGCCAGTGTAGAAGTCATGCTTTGCATTAGCTCTCCCTTCTGGATTATAGATGGGAATCATGACTAGATGGAACTGTGAAGTGCTGTATGCATGAAACTCATTTTTTCTTACACCAAATAAAAAATGTATTCTGATAAATCCGATGTCTGCAGCTGTCTTCAAGTAATGGTAAGGGTGCTTTCACACAGTACGTTTTTTTGGTGTGTTTTTGGTGTGTTTTTGATGCATTTTTGGTGTGTTTTTTTGTGCAGAAATGTAGAGCATTAATTACTGTGCCTTTCTGTACAAAAAACGCATCTGAAAAACATATCAAAAAATGCATCCAAAACGCATCAAAAACGCAGGTGCACTCTCAGGCCATTAAACAAACCCTATAACCTGCCATGCTTCACAATCCCACATTTTTTTTCAGGGATTCTCACATTGAAGTCTTCTCAGGACTTTCCCAGAGCTAGTCTCTGGAGACAAGGCCTCAATAGAGCATTTCAATACATGGGTACCTACATTAAATAGGTAACCGACTGTCTTTCTGTGATGCTACTTGGGGATTGCTGTGCTGCAATGCTTTGGCATCTCCTAAACTCAGGGTCCTTGAAAGGCTCTCAGGCAACCCCTGCACATCCAGTCAATGGGAGCCGGCCCGGGGCACTTTAGAAGTACACGGTGCGTACAGTATGCACTGATATATGCCTTGAAGACGGCGTGGGAGCTTTAAGTCCTATGCACACTGCATATGTGCCAGTGTTTAAGGTATCTGTTGGAATACCTAAAAAGAGCATATCCTAGGGGTATGTTCATACAATGTACTGCGTCACGTACAGTACAATGTGTTATATGCTATATGTTATATGCTAATATGCTAATATGCGCGTACTCCCACGGCCCTCCTGCCCCATAAACATTCATTACTCGCACTGCGTATTCGCCGCAAGTAATTGACATGTCACTTGCGTGTCCCTGCGTGTACAATACGATACTATGAGAACTATGGATTACTGTAATTTCGGTGCGCTTCTCGCCCGTATTAGAGTGCAAACACATGGCAAAATGCGCGCTGAAATTACCCCATGTGATACAGCAACACAGTCACAGACGTCTGTAGAGCAAATATCTTTTTTGAATTATGTTTATTGTGTTTCATATCATTCTACAATTTAAATGGGTTTTCCCATCAGGCTCTCAAACGGAGCCAGAACTTTATAGCCAGCTTCAAACTTCCACTTACTGTTCAGGCTGTTGGTGGTTTAATACATCTTGTATATACCCATTTTATTCAGTTCACCAATAATAAATACATACTACTTAAGTAAGAAACAACAAAAATACCACAAAATACCAAACTCATAGGATATTTTTAACAAACCATACAGCCAAATTTTTATTAGTTCAATATTTATGTTATCTGTTTGACTTTGGTTGGTGAACTATGAAACACAGTCTAAGAGATGGTAAAACAAATCTACAATGCATTATATACCCAAGTATTCTGTCAACTTGGTGTTATAGCAGTGTGGAAGGGTGCACGGCAGTGGTCTCATATTTGCTCATTTCGAACAGGTGAGCTTGTACTGTTTCTGTAACAGCATTTGCACATACTATTAATACTAGTACAGATATCATAAGTGCACATGGTAAATATATCACCAACACATCTAATGTACCCATGGTTGACATATTTCATATCTGAAAATTGATAAAAGATGTATATCATTCTCTTTCATTAAAAAGGAAAGTGGCATATTTATGTAATTCAGATGCTGACTGTTTTGCATCCATAGTTAGTGTAAATAAATGAGTTGTATTTGAAGAAATGCACAGTAGTATTTATCAGTGTGCATTGCAATCAACCTCCGCTTATAGCATCCATTATCCTTAAAGGGGTTGCCTCACTACATCAATTCACCTTACCTCAGTACTGATAATTGGTTTAATTTTGAATTCAAACCCACGTTTACTGGCTACTACTGGCCTGCAATGAGGAGCTGCTGAGGACACCAGGTCTGTAGCTTTAGTGACCAGCACTGGCAACCTTTCAGGACAGATAGAACAGGTCTGTAGCTATAGCGACCTGAGGAGCTGATACATCCCATACAAGAGGGTATATCCAGGAATAGGTAGGACACTGTTAATGGCCATGTATTACAAAGTGCCTTATTTATGCAAGATCTTTAACATAAAAAGCAATCCTTGTAGCGAGACAACCCCTTTAACCCTTACCGCCTCAGACAGTTTGGGACCAAAAGAGGGAGCCCCATTTTTCAAATCTGACATATGTCAATGTATGTTGGAATAACTTTTTAATATTTTTACCTATCCATGTGATTCAGAGATTGTTTTCTTGTGAAACATAGGGGGACATATATCAAAGTGGCCGCACCAGAAGTCCGACATCAGGCACAGCCCCGTTCACTTCACTAAAATGCCTCCTGAACACCATTATCAGGTGCATTACAGAGCGCAAGCGGCACTTTCTAATGTGCCTGATTTCAGGGGGCGTGCGGGAGGTGGGACGCACTACAATCGTTCAAAGTGGTTTACCTGAGCCAGACATGTCAGGTTAGCACTAGAATGCGCCTAATTTATGACCCACTGTAGAGCGGGTTCATAAATGAGGCTCATTTTATGCAACTATAATGCGCATGAAATTTGGCACTCAAACGTTAAATTTTATACGTTGCCCATAGTGCTTTAAGTTAGTAGGAAATTTGTTCCATACAATCCTTGCTTATTTGTCAAAAATATCCAGAATTTTGGAAAATTTGGATTAATTAGCAATTTTCAAAGTTCAAAGTTTCTCCATCTAAGACAAATAGTAATTCCACACAAAATTGTTTATAATTATATCTACCATATGTCTACTATTTTTAAATGTCTTTTTCTTTTTTTTTTTACAATATTATGGGGCTTAGAAATTTCGTAACAATTTTTTTACATTTTCAAGAAAATTTGCAATACAGATTTTTTTTAGCAACCAGTCCAGTTGTGACATGGCTTTGAGGGGCCTGTATGTTAGACACCCCCATAAATGACTCCATCTAAGAAACTGCACCCTTAAACTATTCAAAACAGCATTTAGGAAGTTTGAGGTTTTCACAGAAATCAAAGCAAAGTGGAGGTAACATTTCAAAATTTCACTTTTTCCGAAGATTTTAAATTTTTATCTATTATTCACTGGTACTAGTGAAATGATAGATGTTACCAGGGTAACTCAACTCAACATAGATTCCCACGATTCTGCTGTTTTCAGAGCTATAACATATCTAGCCCTAACACACTTTTTGATTCACCTACAAGCTTCAGAATAGGAGGAGCACCTACTGGATTTTGGGACCTCATTTTCATTTGAATTTTTTAGACGCTATTTCAGGTTTTCGGACACTCTAAGGTGTTAAACTTAATAAACACCCCTAAAAAGAGCCCATATTGGAAACTAAACCCCTTTAAGAATACATCTAGGGGTACAGTGAGTATATTAACCCCACAGGTGTTTCACACTTTTTTTTAGCTTTAGGCTGGGAAAATTAAAAATCTGCAATTTTAGATGAAAATGTTTCATTTTTGCAAGCAATTCTGGAAAAATTGCACTCGAAAATTTGTTATGCAATTTCTGTGGCAATACCCTTTATTTGGGTGTAAACTGCTGTTTGGACGCATGGATGGGCATATACGGGAGGGAGCGCTATTTGGAGTTTGGAACGCAGATTTTAGTGCGTACCATGTCACATTTTCAAAGCCCCCAAAGTACTAGAACAGGTGAAACCTTCCAGAAGCACCCCATCTTGGACTCAACATCCATGAAGGATCTCATCAAAGGGTATATTGTGTATTTTGGGTGCACAGATGTTCCATAGTTTTTTTTAGGATTGGGCCATGAAAATGGGTGGGAAAGCACATTCCCGCCATTGTTTTTTGGACTTCATTTTTACAGCGTTTGCCATGTGGCATAAATGACATGATAACTTTACTATGCTGTTTGGTACAATTACAATGACAGAAATTTTATATAGTTTTTTTATGTTTTATTACTTTCACACAATAGAAATATATTTAAAAAAAAAAAATAGATTTTTATATTGGCATAATCCAGCAGCTATAAGTTTTTATTTTTCTGTTGAGGTTTTCATTGATACCATTTTGAGATTCATATGATGCTTTGATCAGTTTTTATCAAGGTTTTTGGGAGGCGGGATAAACAAAGTACAGCAATACTAGTAGTGTTTTTTATTTTAAGTTGTACAGCAGTCACCGTGCGGTATAAAAGACATGCTATCTTTACTCATCAGGTCGATACGATTACAATGATACCCAATTTGTATATTTGTTTATGTTTTACTGCTTTTACACAATAAAAACACTTTTATTCAAAATGGAAAACCCATGCAACCCATCCACCTTTGAAAGAGAAAACAATGAGGCTGAGGTGCTTGGAGTTCATTGCAGGTCTGGCAAAATTTTGTTCTCTTTTCTCCATTATTACCCTCAGCCGTCACCCCCGGCTTGAGGGCACCACAAGCCACCTCCGGTGGCCACCACCAATTATCTCTGGCTCACAGCGATCCCGCCCTCCAGTGCCCCACCTCTGCAGACCAGCCCATAGTATAAACTAACACTGGGGAGCCATCACTGAATATGACTCCCCCCACCACTTTTAACCAACTCCAATGGACCCCCCCATACCACAGCAAGAATCCAAGACTCCTCATGAATGCACAATTTTCCACAGCCTCAAAGCTCTCTCAACACCTTCCTGGATTCCCGTGGTCCACAAATCCAACTCCACCTCATTGAGCTGAACTTCATTGTCTCTCCAGAAGTTCCCTTCCCCCGATTATATTTCTAGGTGACGAACAAAGATGCCCCCATTCCTTGCAACAAAAGCCGTAATCGTCTGATTGAATGTAATATGGGCTCTATCCAAACGCTCCACTGACACTGCATAGCGACATAGCCGGGCCCCCAGATCGTTACCCCAACACAATTCTCCAAAGAAGATCTCTCAGTCCCAGCCATTGAATGAGAATCATGTCACAGGACACACCCAGTTGCTTTCCATTCATCTGCACTCCAGCACGCACAGCACCCTAATGCACAAAGGAGTGCCCAAAATCCAAATAAGGCATTGACCACGCACTGAGAAGACAAAAAACAAAAAAGGGGTGAGGAAAAAAATGTAACAACAGAACCATGAAAAACATACACAAAACCAGACAAATACCCCAAAAACCCACCAGGGCAAACCCGAATTCTTAACGCCTACTTATTCTAAACTGTCATACCATCACTCACCAAATGAGGACAAATATACAAACAAAAACGATCCAACTCCCAACTCCTTATGGCG
>JAODAL010061144.1:0-20499 GCA_025379985.1 Phyllomedusa bahiana | reverse complement strand
AAAAACCAGGAGTGGTCAGACACCACTCGGGTTTAAAAACCTAAACCCCTCCATATAGAGCCCCGAATAGTGGTCAGACCCGCTCAGATCCCTCCATCAGTAACTCAAAAAGATCTACACAGAAGAAGAATAACCCCTGCACCCGGGGGACTACAGGACGCCTATCTGATCAGTCCGTTCTCTGAACTTTCTTTTTCCCTTTTCCCCTTTCCTTTGTAGACCACCATGACGATTCTCCCGGCCGCAACTCGTCCCTGCAAAATTTCCCAAACCAAACATCTTAGAATCCACTTTATAGCACTTCATACCAATCCTACCTCTGTTATGGGTGCCCCCTTAAGTAAATAGGAGCAATGTTGCCCCCCATTAAGTAGCAAGTATCAAACCCCCCAGTAGGTAATATTTCCCCCCTGTAGGGGGGGGTTTAAGCCCCCTGTGGTTTATGGGCCCCCCCGGTAGGTTTATGCCCCCTGTAGGTTATATGGCCCCCCCCTGTAGGTAAAAAAAGAATGCTACTTACCTTTTTATGCTCCCCCGCTGGGGATCCCGCTCTGGGAGCTGTTTTATGGCGCAAGGTCATCACACTGCCTACACCAGGATGTGGCTCCCGGGAGTTCCTCGGCTGGAAGCCTATGGAGCCTATGTGTTGGAGTTCAAACAACACGTATTTTCAGCGGTTTAAGTTTCACCGACTAAAAAAACAACAACCCTAAATCCACATGCAAAACCAAGTGAAATACTCGTCGAACACAGTTGTCAACAGCAGAATACGATGAGTACATTTTATTCATTGTGTGGATGTACCCTAACTGAGGATTATATACCAGCCCAAGTTACAGGGAGGAAAAAAAAGTTATGTAAAAATGCCCTCAAAGGTTTTTTTCTGAGACTGGGGCAAAATATGTAAAATAAAGTATAAAAAACACTGACAAATTAAAATATTAGTAAAAAAAAAAAAAAACAATTAACAACCCAATTGGCAACTTTTAGCCCTGCTTCCAACGACCATAAAACTTTAGATCACCTAAATATAAATGTCTGGGACAGAAAAGTGACACAATTACAAAAATTATTTTTGTGCCAATTTTGATTATTTTACATTAAAAATATTCTAATGTAAAAATGACAAAAATAAACCTACCACATAAAAAAGGAGAAAAAATTTGTAGAATAACTAAGGGTGAGAAAGCGTCATAGCATTCAAACCCACGCGTACTAAGGAAAAGAGTGTCTGGTCAAGAAGAGAGAGAACTGGTTAACATTGGAGCCCATGTGCGATGTATACCAGCGTACGTATATACAGTAGCAAACATAGGAACCTCCCATCAAAGGTATATGTTGGGAAGGTTATACATTGCTCAAATGTGGCTATGACCAACTAGAGAGGCCTGGACCCCATAGCAAACTTTTGGATGTGGCCCCCCCTCGTCTCTACCTCTGCCCCCCCGCCCACAAAAATTTCCCTGGCCCTCTTGAAAAGCATGCAGCACTAGTAATGAAAGGGAGAAAAATTACCCACCATAAATATCACCCTGTACTGCTCCCAAAACAAATCCCCCTCCGTTACCAAGACCACCATTACTAATAGCGCTTCTACTAAGGCCCCTGATTATCCCACAGAACAAAACCCCACAAATTGCCACCAATTTTGCGATAGTGGAATAATGCCCATACTATGAATAAAGATTAAATGCAAAGCCCAAATATTCCCTTACATGCCCAATAGTGGTAGATCCAGGTAACAGGCCTCGATGTATTTTTACCCCCATCAGTCCCCTATGGGGTAGTACCAGTGTACACGGGGGCTTGGAGATGTTTTTCCCCCCCATAAGTGCCCATGTTTTGGTACATACCTTTTACACAGGCTCTTCAGCATTTACGTGATTACAGGTGTTATATCTTGGATCACAGGTGCGTTTCTCTGTCGAGTTTTTGTTTTTCCCTTTTGTTCTGATCCGGTCAGACTTCCCTGATGGATTCTCCCAGACACCACCATCCTGCAGATTTGGGCACAAATATCTTAGAATTCTCGCTTATTCACACCTCCCTATGTCCACCAACCCCTTTTGCAAATTCCCCGAGTGGAATTCGGGGCAGCCCAATAGCGGCACATTTTTTAAGGGGGGGGGGGTACAGAGGATTCACCCCCTGGAAATTGTGTTACAGTTCTGGCCTGTACCCCTCAGAATCATATTACTAGGTAGGTAGACCCCCAATAGATAGGTTGGTACGTCCTAAGTGCATATGTAGGCAGTAGATAGGCCACAGGTAAGTAGGTAGGTCCCAGTTAGGTAGGTAAATTGGCCCTAGGTAGGAAGTAATTAAGTTAGGTAGACAGCCTCCCCCGATAGATAGATAGGTAGGCTGGAGATAGGCCCCAGGTAGCCAAGTAGGCTGTTGCTAGGCCCCAGGAAGCTAGATAGGCAGTTGGTGGGTCATAGGTAAGCTGTAGGTGTGCCCCAGGTAGCTAGGTAGGTAGGCCATAGGTGGGCCCTACATAGGTAGGTAGTTAGACTATAGGTGGGGCCCACATAGGTAGGTATATAGGATATAGGTGAGCCCAACATAGACAGGCAGGCTTTAGGTAGGCTATCGGAAGCCCCATATAGGTAGGCAAGCTTAAGGTAGGTTATAGTGGCCCCCATATAGGTAGGCAGGCTTTAGGTAGACTGTAAAGGCCGCTATATAGGTAGGCAGGCTTAAGGTAGGCTATAGTGGGCCCCATGTAGGTAGGCAAGCTTAGGGATAAATTATAGGGGGCCCAATATAGATAGGCAGGCTTACGGTAGGTTATAGGGGGCCCCATATAGGTAGGCAGGCTTTAGGTAGGGTCCATTAGTGTTAAAGAAAAAAAGAAATAGTGACATGCACTGTTGTGAGCTGTGCACCTG
The DNA here is from genome assembly GCA_025379985.1 of Phyllomedusa bahiana. Classification (NCBI taxonomy): domain Eukaryota; kingdom Metazoa; phylum Chordata; class Amphibia; order Anura; family Hylidae; genus Phyllomedusa; species Phyllomedusa bahiana. Next base: position 17,608 of record JAODAL010061144.1, on the reverse strand, counting down.
TGGCTCCATCCACACACCAGGACAGAATTTTATCTATTGAAAGAAAACAGTGAGTGTGCTTTCACACGGAGCGTTATTGGTGTTTTTTTGCAGAAATGTACAGCATTAATTGCTGTGTATTTCTGCCCAAAAAAAGCACAAACAAACGCTCTGTGTGAAAGCATCCTGAAGGTTTCTATTAATGAACATTAAACAGATCTATGGAAAACTATGAGGAGTCATAAAGAAAGAATGCTGGAAAATTGTCTAAGCTCAACAGATCAACAGAAAATCAGATCTATTGCTTTAAATAGAATTGATATGTCAGTTCTCTGAAAGCTCTATTCAGATAAATAGGAGAGTGGGCCCCATCTGTCAATTCACACACAGCGATCTATAGAAAAATGCTGCTTTTTTGTGGTAGTTTTTCATTAAATTTTTTGAAACCACAGCATAGACTGGATTCCCACAAAATGGGAAACACAGTGGTGTAGATAGAAATTGTCATCCAAGGCTGTCGCTAAGTTTGTCATGTCCTTTTTCCAAACGGCACCCCTACATTTACAGGCCCCTCCCGTTAATAATAATGGTCACTTTAAAAACATAATTTTTAATGTCACGATATCTTAAAAAGGTTTTACTTTTCTAGTGATGGAGCTATGCAAAGGCTTCTGATTTCGGTTAAGTTTATGTTTTCATTGGTATCTTGTTGGGGTATCTTTTAATTCTGTTTTTTTGTGAGGTTGGATGAAAAAAGGCAATTCTGGCAAGGTTTTTTGTTTTTGTTTTCACGGTGTTTACTGTTAACTAACATCATTTTATATGTTGTATCATTAAAGGTTTGTATCATTTCATTGAATGGTCTTCAGAATAAAGGGACAGTGAAAACATGCAACTTTGCAATTGGATGTCATTAGCAAAGCTGTCTTGTTTTCACAGTCTGCCTTATCTTCGTTTTCCTGTAAACACTGTTCCCCAGTGTCGGTCGGATTCCACCTCCTTTCATTTCATTGGCTGCCGACTCTACTAATTTACATTCTGTTTGTCCCCTGGTCGTATTCACAGGAGCGCGCATTCCTGCCTCTCTCACTCAGATTAAGGGGCTGGCAACATTTCACTCTGCACAGCCAGGAGCTACACAGTAACACTGCAGCTGCTTCTACAATCAGAAAACAGCAGAATTGTGCTCAGTGCCTAATGCTGCTGTGTGTAAACATAGAAAGGAGAAGGATCTATGCTGCTCTGGATGAGTTCATAGAAGACTGGATTCAACTGTAACAAACCTCCAGCTGTGAGAGGAGAAGAGATCAGTGCTCTGAGTTCATAGAATACTGTCTAGACTGAATGCAAGGCTGTGGTATGTAGACAGCTCTTACAAAATAAGACTGCATAGGGAGAGGAACAACACAGTGACATGTGAACTCAGACAGAGGGGGGGGGGAGAGCAGGGATGTGCTATCCCTCCCCACTCATCTCAAACAAACACACTGACTCGGGAGCGAGCACGAACAGTGAAGGGATGGATGATGTCATCCCCCATCAGTTAAGAAACACCAAGTGGGGAAGGAAAGAAACGCCCTGGATTTTAGGAACTGAGAAAATGAAACTACGAAAAACAGACGAACTGATGAAGCGATAAATCCCCTTTAAGGACAGGGCTATACCTATTATCTCTACATTTTTTGAATTAAGTATTTTTTTCTACTAGATAATTAGGGATTTTGTTTTTTTAAAAAATTGTTTTACCATTCTTCATTTATTAGATTTTTTTTACTCACAGTATGGGCCGAGGCTATGCGATCACTTTTTACATTACTGTGTGTATGCGACATTGTAGTGTATGCAATAGGCAGCATTTTAGAATTGGTCTGTGACGGCGCCTACTAGGCTCCTGTATATGGCAGACCCAGAGGTCATTATTTGGCCTTTGGCTGCCTTGGCAACTATCGGCACGCTGCGATCACTGTGGCGGGGGGGGGACGGTGCCTATGGGTGAAAGAGGGATCTCCCTTCCTCTGTTAACCCCCTAGATCTGTGGACGCTACTAACTGCGGTATCCAGGGGATAAATGGCTGGGATCGTAGTTAGCTCCGTTCCTGGTCGCTGCAGCAGGAGTCTCCTGTACATTACATCCTGTCCTGCTGCGGGCACAGCCTCTGAGTCTTCATCATCTAAGCGCCGTACACATCAACCAGGAGACTTGGCAACTCTTCTAGTGGTCTGGGAGTTGGCAGGTGTGCTGTGCCAGCGGTACTACCATACTGCCCAGGGCAGACTGCTCAAAGGAAACATATCACGGACATATGCGAAACGCGTTGTCCTCCCTGTCACAGGTTATATTTTGTATGTTTTAGGCCAATTTTAATACAGCAAGGTGAACAATGAACAAGTTCTCACCTCTAGTGTCATTTATGTAATAGAGCACCATTGCTTCCTCAATAATCTAGTACATAGTGCTTGTCAATATCCTGCTTCTTTACACTCCTCTGCTAGAGGATTTTATGATCTATTGCTCTACCGTCAGGTCCCTGGTGCGGTCGTCTGTGGAGAAGTTGGCGAGATGACTGTACCAAATATCACAAAGAGACGATCAAACGTGTTCTACCATTTCTTTACAATATACAGGTGAACAGAACCTGCTATCACTTTCTACTGACTACAACCTACATAATGCGCTTTGCGCTATATTTATTTTCTTTCATCAGCATCAATTAAAGGCTGCTTGTTCAAAGAGGTGATCTGCTGGGGGTTGTAGTCCCACAGCAGCTTGTTGCTGAATATGTTTTAGCTGTGTCCAATTCGCCATAGCTGCTTGTTCAAGGAGGTGAACTGCTGGGGGTTGTAGTCCCACAGCAGTTTGTTGCTGTGTATGTTGCAGAGTGGGGGTATATGTTGGGGGTTGTAGTCCCACAGTAGTTTTTGCTGTATATGATGCAGCTGTGTATATTTTCACCATAGCTGCTTGTACAGAGAGGTGATCTGCTGGGGTTGTAGTCTCACAGCAGTTTGCTGCTTTATATGTTGCAGCTGTGTACATTTTGCTATAGCTGCTTGTTCAATGTGATCTATTGGGGGTTGTAGTCCCACAGCAGTTTGTTGCTGTATATGTTGCAGGTTGGGGGTATATGTTGTCTATGTGGTGGGTTGTAGTCCCACAGCAGCTTGTTGCTGTATACCGTATATTGCAGCTGTGTATATTTTCGCCATAGCTGCTTGTACAGGGAGGTGATCTCCTGGGGGTTGTAGTCCCACAGCAGCTTGATGCTGTTTATGTTGCAGGTTGGGGGTATATGTTGGGGGTTGTAGTCCCACAGCAGCTTGTTGTTGTATGTGTTGCAGCTATGTACATTTTGGTATAGCTGCTCGTACAGGGAGGTGATCTGCTGGGGGTTGTAGTCCCACAGCAGTTTGTTGCAGGTTGGGGGTTGTAGTCCCACAGCAGCTTGTTGCTGTAGATGATGCAGCTGTGAAAATTTTCACCATAGCTGCCTGTACAGGGAAGTGATCTGCTGGGTGTTGTAGTCCCGCAGCAGATAGTTGCGGTATATATAGCAAGTTGGGGGTATGTTTTGGGGGTTGTAGTCCCACAGCAGTTTGTTGCTGTATATATTGCAGTTGGATACATTTTGGTATAGTACTAGCTCGTCTGGAGTGTCTGCTGGGGTTGTATTCACTACAGCCAGTTTGTTGGCAGTTGGGGGGTTGTAGTCCCACAGCAGTTTGTTGCTGTATATATTGCAAGTTGGGGATATATGTTGGGGGTTGTAGTCCCACAGCAGCTTGTTGCTGTAGGTGTTGCAGCTGTGTACATTTTGGTATAGCTGCTCGTACAGGGAGGTGATCTGCTGGGGGTTGTAGTCGTGCAGCAGCAGCTTCAGACAATGCTCTCGCCCCCTCGCTGTGGTAAGCAGCCCGGTGTGCGCTCAGGTGCGGGGGAGCTGCTGCGGGAAGTCGCGGCAGGCTCTCGGTCCGCGCTGTTACCCGGGAGCTGTGGGTGATGAGGGGGCGTCCCCGCCGTGTCCTCCAGGTCCCCTCCTTCATGTCCCCGGCGAGGTGGAGCCTCACACACGGAAACCCCGCTCCTGACTCACTTCATTGATGAGAGAGAAGCGAGCGGAGCAGCCAGCGACCCCCTCACCTCCCGCAGCCCGGACATGTTCAGCAGGAGCAACTGGAGGAGACATTCCGGCAGATCCGTGAGTGACGCTGCGGGACAACGTGTCACCTTACAACCTGATGCATTAGTCTGATGCTGGGATCTGTAGTCCTACAGCAGGAGCCGGGGGGTTGCTGTCTTGCAGCTCTAGAACATCAGGGTCACTTTAGTTGTAACCTATGCCCTAGTCTGTGGCCTGCTGGGATGTGTAGTTCCATAGCAGTAATTAGAGGTTGTTGCTATTTTGCAGCTGCAGAACATCTTGTCCGGTCACTTTATTTTACTTTTAATCTCTGCATTAGGGTCTGTTCACACGGCTGATTCTGACGCTGTTTTCGGAGCGGTTATGGGAGCGTTTCCTCGCCCAAAACTGCATCAAAAAAGCCTCCAAAACGCCTCCAGTTCATTTTCATTGATTGCTATGTAAACCAGTGTTGTAGTTCACACACAATGAGGTTTACACACATTTTAGACTCTTCTTTAGAAGCTGTTTTGGGCGCTGAAAAAGAAGCGTCATGTCAATTCTTGAAGTGTTTTTTTCAGCCCTGAAAATCCCCATAGGAATCAATGGAGAGCTTCAAAACCTCGTCCAAAACCTTGGCGCATTTTTAGACGTGTTTCTTAGCGCATTTGTGACACGTTTTTGGAGCGTTTTTTGCCCTGGCTATTACTTTCTATGGGTGAAAACAGTGTTGATAACCTCATCCAAAAAACGTGCCGAGAAACACGTCTAAAACCTCTTCTGAAGAAGCGTGTTATAGTCAAGGTTTCGGAGCCGTTTTGGGCGCTGAAAAATCAGCGTCCAAACAAGCAGTGTGAACATATCTTTAGTCTGGCATGCTGGGATTTGTAGTTCCACGGCAGTAGCCATAGGTTGTTACTAGCTTGCAGCTGCAGAACATCTTGTCAGGGTTACTTCACTTTAGTTCCATATCTGTGACATACTGGGAGTTATAGTCCCGTAACAGTGGCCATAAATTGACATTTTATTTAAAGTATCCAGAAGATGTTCTGCAGCAGCACCGCGCAGGTTGCTACTATCTTGCAGCGGCCGAACATCATGTCAGGGTCACTTTAGTTCCAAACTGTGCATTAGTCTATGGCATGCTGAGACTTGTAGAGCCATAGGGATCTACTATCTTGCAGTGGCAGAACATCGTGCCAGGGTCACTTTACTTTGCAACCTGTGGTTAGCTCTAGAATAAGCATTAGTCTGACATGCTGGGATCTGTAGTCCATTAACAGTAGCCATAGGTTTTTGCCATCTTGCAGCTGAAGGACATCTTGTTAGGGTCACTCATTGTAGTTCCCAGTTATGCTTTAGTCTATGACATGCTGGGATCTGCAGTCCTTTAATAGCCATAAATTGTTGCTCTCTTGCAGCTGCAGAACATCTAGTCAAGGTCACAGCCCTTTATGTCTAAATGATGCTTTAGTCTATGACATGCTGGGATTTGTAGTCCCTTAATAGTAGCTATAGGTTGTTGCCATCTTACTGCTGAAGAACATCTTGTTAAGGTCCCTTTACTTTACTTCCAAGTTATGCATCAGTCTGTGGCATGCTGGGATTTGTAGTTCCATTACAGTAGCCATATGTTGTTGCTGTCTGTTGCAGAGCATCTTCTCAGGGTCACTTTAGTTCCATGCGATGCATTATTCTGTGGCATGCTGGGATTTGTAGTCCCTTGACAGTAGCTGTAGGTTGTTAGCATCTTGTAGCTGCAGAGCATCTTCTCAGGGTCTCTAGTTTTTTACTCTTCAGTCTTGTCATATTCCGCAGCTGTATGATGTGCTGTGACTTGTAGTGCCATAGCTGTTTGTTGCTATATATGTTGCCGGTATGTACAATTTTGCCACATTTGCTTGCTCAGCAAAGTAACTTGCTGGGGATTGTAGTTCTACAACACTAGGAACTATACAACGGCATCTTCTGGTGATGATGACGTATTCATCCACCGCACAATATACTCAGCGTTTTAGTGCGACAAGTTGTTGCTTTGTGTTTCTGCTGCAGAACATCTTGACACGGTTGCATGTTCTCAACTTTGCAAGCGGTGTCTAGTTTTGATGCTGTTCCCATTTCAGTTGAGTAACAACTACAGGTTGTTGCTGCAGGACGTCTTGTTGGCTTTTTCTGACATATGTTTCTCATGTGTGATATACATGGGACTTGTAGTCCTACAGAAGTTGCAGTTACTGGTTGTAGTTGAGGGTTATGGCTGAAGTTAAAACAGGGTTAATTTGCCAATAAGGACAATACTCCTCTAGCTAGTAAAAACGTGTGTGTGGTGCTGTAGCAGAACCTCTTGTGGAGAATTTAGAGTTAAATCTCAATTTGTGCTATTAGATTTGATGAAACAGACCGATAATGTTCAAATAATCAAAACATATGTGGTGATAAAATGACATTCCACCACATGCTGGAGCCCCATCACTGGATCCCATTGCAGGTGGAAAAGTACCTGTAGGAGATTACATTTATTAAAAGTTCTACTTTTCTTTAGAAACAGCGCCCTCCTCTCTATGGGCTGTGTGTGGTACTGCAGCTCCGTGCCATTAAATGGGTTTCACCACAAAGTAAAATTGACGTGGGAAGCTTGCAAATTAAATAATAAACATTTTCAGCATTATTAAAAATGATGCGCCATTTTTGTTTTAGCTGCCTCCTTAGTTCATAGATCATCTCCAGGGGATACGACCAGTGACGAGAGCGCCTCAGTCCTGGCTGCACATGCTCAGACATCACCTCTCCTCTGAGGCAGCTACTGTCAGTCTTTTCCCTGCTTAGTAATCACACACACTCGCTGCTGAGCAAGTGTTCAACCCCAGGTGCTGTCATTCTACTCCTGTCCTCAGTACTTCTTAGTAATTAGTCAAACAGTGCAAATACATAAAAAGAAACCTTTATCAGGTATATGCACTGAGAAAAACTAAAATCGCCATTTGGCTCTTTTAGGGGTCTGAACCTAGGACCCCTATGCTCTTTACATATACAGACCTTTGTTTGACTAGAGTGAGCACACTGTGGGGAAAGGCATGGTGATGGCAAGCCTCCTGGTTCAAATGATAGGCAGTTGAAACAAATCATACATGCCAATTTTTGAACACCCTGAAAGATGAAGCAGAACAAACCAGACATGAAATGCCTTCATGGTAAAACCCTTTTAAAAAGAATATAGGAGCCCAGTATCTCGCAGTGACTGTTTTTGGTATCAAGGGGGGCCAGCAGTTGGTGTCCCACCAATTAGATTTTTATGGCATATCTAATTGGTGGTAAAATTCAATTATAAAAAATGCCATTGTTTTAAATATTTGGATCCCTTGTTGCACATCTCTCGCCCCACACTCGTGTAAAGCTGAGTTGACAGGTTTCATTTTTCAACTGGATAAAAAAAACGCAACCAATAAAAAAAACATGTGGCTTTGTAACTACTCTGATTTGGAAATGGGTGAAATTGGGGTTATTTGAAAATTGTATGGGTGCTTACACACAGCGCAGTTTTAACTGCGCTCCAATTAAACTGCATTACAACCAGCAAGCTTCTTTCACTTATCTAAACTGTTTGGAAACGTAATTAGTGTGTGTGTAATCCACAAGACTCCGAACACAGTCATTGATAACTTACTTGAAACACCTTTCTGAGCAATTTAGGCAACTGAAAGAAGCTTGCTGGTAATAAAGGCAGTTTAATTGGAGCACAGTTAAGGGTGCTTTCACATAGTGCGTTTTTGGTGTGTTTTTTTTTTATGCGTCTTTTGTGCAGGAAGGTACAGCCGTTAACTGCTGTACATTCCTGCACAAAAAAACACATCAAAAACACACTGTGTGAAAGCACCAAAACTGCGCTGTGTGAAAGGACCCCAAGGATTTTTTATTGCTTGTATTTTGATGATAGTTGGAAGATCTAACATGTGGACACCACGCTAGCGCATGCGTTTCTATTAAATGCAGATGGTTTTGTAATTAACCTTAGTGTAAAACAATTGAAGTGAATTACAAAACCACCTGCATTCAACAAAAATGCCTGCAGTATTGTGAACCCAGTCTTATACTAACTGAAAAATGAGCAATACTTCTCCCTGCAGAGGCAGAAATTCCATTCCTTTGGCAAGGACCATAGATATAATGATTATCATAAAGTCTGAGACCAACTTTGTCTTCTGACCACAGAGCATTACCTGCTCGTCACCTGTCACATTGTAACCCCGTCCAAATCCTGCCAGTTAATTCTCAAATCCGTAAAGAGCAGCATTGATCCCGGCAGGAGGCGAGGGCAGGGAGCTGCACCTGACTCCAGCTATAATGTCATTAGCACAGAGCACAATGCCCTGCTTCAATAATTCAGCTGCCTTCATTCACTACACCATACGGATGTCCTTTCCTTTCAGACGTGCTGTAAATAAAGCAACTGCTGCTACTTGAAAAAGAGAAGCTATAAACATCCTAATGGGAACGTTTACAACTAGCGAAGTAATGTTATCGTCCTCTACGCAACACAAACCATAAAATCAATACAAAACAATAGAAAATCAACACAAACCATAAAATCAATACAAAACAATAAATCGAAACAAACAGTGCAGCGTGTGGTGCCAGGGGACGTCCACAAGGTTAGGCTTTCAGATTTGAAAGCCGACTGTCAACCATCCTCTTAGGCTTCAATAGAAAATCCACCCCGTAGTCTACAATCTTCCACCCGGTGTTCGGGCATAAGATGTTCTATTCGATGGTTTAGAGGGACAGGCGAGTCCAGAAACTGCAGACAGAACCAGCCCCTAAAACCATGCAAAATACCGTCCGATTCTTAAGGGTATGTTCACACGGCGTATTGGGGCGTGTACTGTACGTGTAAAAGGGCCCCGTGTGTTTTTAGAAGTCCCGCGCGCCCTTTTCACATGCATTGTCAGCGGTGCGCAAGCGCCACGAAGAAGTGACATGTCACTTCTCTCTCCCAGCGTACAATACGATTGTATTGTATTCCAAGGGAGACGAGATGTAACTCATAGTTCTCTATGAGAGCTATGAATTACCATAATTGTGGCGCGCATTTCGGCCACATTAAGGCGCATTAATACCAGCATTGAAACCAGAAGTAAAACCCAAAGGTACCAAGACCCTTCCCTCCTCATCAAAAACCCAATATGCACCTCTTGCACAATCTCACTGCCTGCCTAATAAAAAACCCCTTTGTCCCCCCTCAGACACCCCGCTGGGAAATGGATTCCTTTCCCCTTTGTCTTACCCTCACACCTGCCTAATCTTTCACCTCTTCCAACATTAAGACCTTTTCAAAAACCCACAAACCACCTTTTTCCTTTACCCCCACACACACCCCCCTCACTCTCTACCTCTTCTCTCGCTGCCGGGGACAATCTCCCAACCCGGGCCCCTCCGCATCCCCATTTGGTTTTCAGGCTTTCCCTAAGACCAAGCAGCACACACTTTTCAACCACACAAACCTCAAAACCACCCCCCTACTCCCACACCAATCCCCATGTCTGGAGCCCTTGGAATGCACGTTCGTGTGCAACAAGCTTCCCTTCACCCCAGACCCTTCATTCACCAATCTCACCTTCCTTTGGATTAACGAAACTTGGCTACACCCTCGAACAATTTCCCCCTGCTGCACTCCCATTGTGGGATCCATTTACCCACACCCCCCCCCTGCAGTAACTGGCGGAGGTGTGGGCTTCTTCTGTCAATCCCTGTTCCTTTCTCTCCATTCACCTACCTTCCCCTCCCCCCCCTCCTTCGGGGTGCAATTCTGTCCGCATCTATCCCCCTCCAACCTCCAAGTGGTGTTGTTACCACCCCGGGCCCTGCCCCCACCCCCTTGACCACTTTGCTTCCGGGCTCTCCATTTTCTTTCCACCGACACCCCACATTATATGGGAGTTTTTAAACTTTCCCCAATCGATACACCCCCTCCACTACTAACAAACCCCCTGTCACTCTCTTTTCCTTTGGCCTCTCCCAGTGGCCCTTTGGGGAGCATCACAACAGCGGACACACACTGGACCATCTTCACCCGCCTCTGCCCCTATCAAACCCCATCAAACTCTCCTCCCCCTATCTCTGCCCAACAACCCCCTCCCTTCCCCCTCCACACCACCCCACTGCCCCTCCCACCAAATCTAGTACCCCCCCGCGGGCCCTACAAAACCTCAACCTTGCACTCTCCTGACTCTCTTGCTCCCTTTTACCATATCTCATTTGCTGACCCAGCCCACCCCACCACATTTTAAAACAACACAATCACCTCCCTTTGATGCTGTCGCCCCCTCCACACAAACGAACCCGCAAGATGAACGCGGCCCTGGACACAAACTCCCCCCCAAAACAGTTGAGGCGAGCTTCCGAATTGCCGAAACGCAGCGGGAAAAAAAACCCGCTTCCACCACTGACTTCCCCTCATTTAAAGAATCACTACACACTTTTAAAATGCCCCCACCTCAGCAAACAAGACTATTTCACCACTTTTATCCCCCCTGCCCAAACCCCAGACAACTTTTTAACCCTTCAACTCTCTTGCGCACCAGCACCCCCCCCCCATCTCCCCCTTCAGCAGATGATTTTGAAACTCACTTCCTAATAAAATAAATCTCATCAACAAAGCTTCACCCGCGTCCCCCCCAGCCTACTCTATTCCCGGGTGTCCCCACACCCACCTCTGTACCTGTCATCCTTCCCCCCCTTTAAATCGCTTCTCCCGGTCACTCCGACAAGCCTCCTCTCTACTGTCCAAATCAAACCCACCACCTGTAGTCTTGACCCACTGCCACTCACCTTCCCTGACCTTGTGTGTTATCATCCCAGCCCTCCCCCTCTCTTCAATCTATCATTAACCTCGGCATCTTCCCTTCCTATTTAAACATGCGCCAACCCCCATCCCAAGAAACCTCTCTTGACCCCTCCCATTTCCAACTACGCCCATCTCCTGCTTTTTATTTGCCCCTAAAATCCTTGAAACGCCGCATCTTCAATTTCCTCCCCCCTTTTTCCACCAACTCTCTCCTTGACCCGCTTTTCCCAACGGGCTTCCGTCCCCCCACTCTACTGAAAGCCCTAACCAAAGTAACCCCAAGACCTAGCAACTGCCCCAAAGCCTACGCCACTACTCGTGCTTCTCCTCCGCCTTTCCTCTCCTTTGACACTGTCGACCATTCCCTCCTGCTACACACCTCTCCCCCCTCGGGATCACGGGCTTGGGTCTTTCCTGGACTCCTCGTACCTCAATGATCGGGCATTCACGTTTCTCACTCTCGTCCCCTCCCCCCCGGCCTCTCTCTGTGGTTTGGGCCCCCAAGGGTCAGTCCTGGGGGCCCCTACTCTTTTTTTATTTCTCTTGGGTTGGGGCAGCTCAAGTAAAACCCGGGTTTCAATACCACCTATATGTGATGATACCCCACTCTACCTCCCCCCAGATGTCACCTCTTTCTTCCCGGATCCCTGACTGTCTGTCCCCCATTTCCTCCCCTTTTCCTCCCCTTCCTAAAACTAAACGTGGGAAAAATGAACTATTATCTTCCCACCGTCCCCCCTCCCCTCTCTCCACCCGATTTTCTATCACTGTTAATGGCTACACTCTTCCTCCCACGGTCCCGCTGCCTTGGGTAAACTTTGATCCAACTGTCCCTTCAAAAAAGCAATCCAAAACCCCCACCTCGCCCGTCACCTCCCCCTAAAAGTATTTCCCCAATTCCGTATTTCTTAACTCTGAAAGCCAAAAATTTTGGTCCAGCCCTCGTCATCTCCCGCCTCGATCCCGCAACATCCTCCCCTGTGGCCTCCCCCTAGAACCCCCGCCCCCTCCAACCATCCTTAACATTTTGGCCCCTCTATTACCTCTCTCCTCGACCCCCTTTTTTCTCCCCCCTGCGTCCCTTCACTGGCACCTATTGCCCAGCGAAACCCTTTTAAACTGCAACTTTTTACCTACAAGGCCCCCACATAAACACCTCCCCCTTTAATACTCTGCCCTTTAACTCTAAATACCTCCCCTCCGCAACCCCTTTGCTCCTCAAGGACCTTTCCCCTCTCTCCTTTATCACTCCTCACATAACCGTTCCAAAACTTTCTCGTGCTTCCCCCACATTTTTGGGTTTTACTGCCAACACCCAGACCTCCCCCTCTTCCCGGCTTCAAATAACCCGAAAATACCTCTTCAGGATTGCCCATAACCCAAAATTAAAAACCCTTTTGCACTCCCCCCGCCCCACAAAAATGTCTCCCTCATTTCTGTCTCTTCACCCCCTTCCCCCTAGTTTTTTTAAACCCTCAGGGCAGGGACCTCTCTCCCTCTGTACCAGTTGTTAGTCACTTAGTGTCACTTTGTAATTGTCTGACCAATGTTATTTATGTACCCGACTGAAATGTACAGCGCCCTGGAATTAAGGGCGCTCCAAAATAAACAATAATAATAATAATAAAAAAATACGCCGCTGCAATTACGACGTGTGAACATACCCCAGGACATAATCCTACCGGCATTTTACACTTGCCGTCTGGCCGTAACCTTACAGATGCAGATGAGGATTTAGTAACTCCCTGTCCAATTGGGACAATATTTATTCTGTATTGCACCTCAAATTTGATAACCTTGCTACTATAGGAATTATCACTTTGCTTCACTCCACATTGGAAATGCTCATTCGATTAGGGCATGTCCCCACGGCATAGAGCAAATACCGGTTGATATTTGCTCGGTTTTGGAGCCGTGTACATGGCCGCGGGAGGACAGCTTTTTGCCGCTGTTGGCGGAGAAAAGCCCTCCCCCTTCGCATTGACATGTTCATGTTCAGCCTGAAAACCGGGTATAAGAATGAAGATGTTCAATGTTTTTCGGACCGGCGGTCTAGAAAAACGTCCGGGGGAAAATCCGTGCAGTGGGGACCGCTGCACGGATTTACCATTAAGGTCCGTGATAAAGTTTGACAGCCAGTGTACAGATGGCATTCAAAACTGAAAGCCGTCTGTAAAACCAGCTGAAAAACTGTATGCCCTTGGGATACTACATGGCTGAGTCACATTATTATGACCACCATTTAATATCCAGAGTAACCACCTTGTGCAGCACAGACATCAGCTAGACGGGCTGGGAGTGATTTAATATGATCCTAGTAGATTTTCACAGGTATCTGGAGCCATGCTGGCTGTGGTGCATCCCAACCAGGGCTGTGGAGTTGGCAGGCCAAAGCCCCGACTCCTAAATTTCCCAAACCTCCGACTCCAACTCCTGACTCCCTCATACACGGCGCATGTTTAAGTGATAACTTTACTGTAGTAAAATGGTAACATCCGGCATCACCTTATGATACAATAATCAAGCTATTTAGGTAGAACAGACACTGACAAGCAAAAGCATAACAATGTTTTGATCTTTTGAACACTTGTGTGTAGAGTTGAAGAAAAAGCTGTATTTGTATCCAAGTCCAGTCTGCACCAACATTGGGAATGTGTGGAAGAGACCTGGGATCCGATTTTGATCAAGACATGCTTGAATCTGATCCAGAGACCAGAAGGATTCAGGCAGAGCTGAAAACAAAAGGTGGATTTACCAAATACTAACACAATAATAAAAATTAACATTTTGATTTTTAGGAGCAAAACAGTAACAATGCAGTTACAGGAAAGAATCTGCAGAACTATGCAGATGCTAAATACTTCAAGGTGTCATTTATGTATAAGATAGGTAAGATGACTGTATATAAAATTTACAGTAGCCTTATGTACAAAGCTGTAGTGGAGATATGGAGCCTGAAATTCACAAGTTCAAAACATTGTTACCATTTTGCTTGTCAGTGTAAAATATATTTATTGGATATGATTTTAGAACACAAAAAAATTGTAAATATGCAAAACACTGCGGGAACATTTGTGGAGTCTCTGAATTTGTTCTGAGGAATAGTATTGCCTCCATCAGATCCTGTATACATGACCTCACATCTGATCTCATTATTTCCATGCTAGAGAACTGCCTCTCTACACTAACTTGGGTTGGGGGCAAAGCGGTGACCACATGGGCAACATCTCTAACAATGTCAGGGTATAAAGGAATTGCTTCAGCCACAGTCAGCTTTGATGAATGGTTGATCTTCTACTTCTTTGAAAGCATGTGAAACATTTTGCTGAAATCTGTTTGCCTTGGGAGCGGAATCTTTTCCCCTGGGGCAGCACTTTGCCTGCTCCATGTCATCAATTACACTCCTCATGTGATGAGGCTAAAGATATGGGAGCAGTAGCACTGGCCAGACCAATGCCTCTTGCTCTTTGCATCGAACTAACTGGACCAACTTATTATATATTTTAGGAGTCGGAGTCGGTCGCTTTTAATGACGACTCCGACTCCTGCAAAATAGGCACCGACTCCACAGCCCTGATCCGAACACTGCAGGAGGGTGTGTCGGGAAGGATCCATTGATCAAATATGATGGTCGAGATATCCCACAGATGTACAATTGGATTCAAGTCTCAAGAATTTGGAGGCCAGGATAGTACTTGGAAATCTTAGTCATGCTCTTCTGACTAATGTCAAACACTTCTAGCCATTTGATGTGTCACATTGTTTTGCTGGATCTCATTTGCCCCAGGGAAGACAAGCGGCATGTTTAGGTGTATGTGATCTACAAGGATAGATTTATATCCAAATTCATTGGATGCACCTACCACATGGATGAGTGGCCAAGAAAATGCCACAAAAACAGTCCCCAGACCATAGCGCTGCTTTTGTTCTTCCAGCAATGGTCGCAGGGTGTTTGTTCTCTGCTGTTTCTTGCTTGACATGCAAAGGTCCATCTGTTTGATAAAGCAGAAAACATGACTTATTGGAGAAGGCAACCCTTTGCCAATCATGTGAAAATTGAAGCCTTTTTTGATGATGCCACTGCAGAGGTGCAGTGACCATCCGTCTGCTCAGGACCTATACATTATAGGACTCACTAAAATGTTGTTTTAGACCCACGTCTGGTAGCCCCCTGGCTTATTTTGGTAGTAAGTTGCTCTATTGTAATACATTGATCCGCTATACCGCATCTTAGTAGCCAACTTAACTCTGGCATCAAAGACAAGTGGTGCTCTTCTATCACAGCAGCACACAAACAGTTTATAAAACTGGACAGTTTCAGAAGTACTGCCACCCTCTGGCTCGAAAACGAATAGTCACTCTTTTTGCAACTCCAATAAATTGCCCCTTTTTTCCATGACCGCAATGAAGGATATGTGCAGACAGCCTATCACACACCTTATATACCCACCAAGCCAGCTCACCACACCTGGTTTTCCTTTCATATCATAAATACAGGTGCAGCAGAAACAGGTACAAATAAACAAATGGCAAACAAAACTCCTGCTCGTCCGAGCACGAACAAAATGGTGGTCGTCTCTCAATATCAGTGGTTTCCTCCAGTAGTTTCTCTGCCCCAAATGTCTTGTCCAGAGTAGCAGCCTCACCTAGTCAGCTGACTTTATATAGGCCAGGCAAACTCTAGCCTGGAACATGGGGAGTAGTTACCCAACCAGAGCCGTCTTAACAGAATGATGTGCCCCTGGGCAGTGGGCCCTGCCAAATACATGAAATCACACTTGGTCATACCTTGAGCCCCCCCTCCCCCTCCCTCAAGCACACCTATATTATCACACCACTTATGTCTGGACACTGGCCTCCTACAAGACTATTTGGCAGGGTTGGGAGCCTTTGGCTTCCTTCTCCACTCTGGTTTTTAGCTGTCTGCACATCCCCAAAACACACAAACAGTTAAATAAGCTAAGCCAGCCAAGGGATCCAGGGTATGTTTCTTGTATTCCTGGGACATACATACACCACTTGGGGCCCATATAATTGTGGGGCCCCCGGGCAACTGCCTAGTGTGCCCAATGGAAAAGATGGCCCTGCACCCAACACTGACTGCTCCCAGAAAGAGCTGAATCAACTACTTGTGAACAGCCATGCTTTCCTTACAGGGTGGATGGGGACGTTGTAGGGAGGTCCATACTAAGTAAAGGAGGCCGGGAGTTACTTCACTCACTGGAAATGGAGTCTTAGGGCATGTCCCCACTGCACGGGTTTTCAGATTGATTTTCAGCCTGTCTGTTGTTTTGCAGTCGTCCTGAAAAAACTGCCGATAATGAGCACTATGGTGCTCTATGGAAAACCTGCGCAGCAGTCCCCACTGCACGGGTTTTCCATCTGGCGGTTTTTCCGCCCTCAGGCCACTCGCCAAACATTCAACAAGCACAATCTTCCGTCCGGTTTTCGGACGGAATCTGTTCTTGTGAATTTGAAGAGGGAGGGATTTTCTCCGCCCAAGCAGAGAAAAGCCGAGCCCCCCCGCCCCCCCGCGCGGCCGGGGGGACGGCCCGTAAACAGGTCAAAAACCGGCCGGCACACCCGCCGGGATTTGTCCTATGCCGTGAGAACGCGCCCTTACAAAGAAGTCTATGTAATTGTAGTAAATGTGTCTGTTTTCTCAGTTGTAGTAATTGTGAGCAAAGGTTAAAGGGCAGTCTTGGTTTTATACTGCAAAAAGTAATTATATTGTCAAGCTGGAATAGGAGCGGGTATTATGAGCAGATCATGTTTATACTCCATTGTGTACAGTGAAGCATAGCTATTTACACCAATGCCCTCCTCTATGTGCTCTGGTACATTGTCAGAGTTATAAAGAACAGGAGACATAGACACATTATAACCTGCACACAGGAATGCTTACTTTGAGGAAAGTTTTAGGGTCATGCACAAGGGATGGACTGCCTGCAGGAAATGCACTAGAAATTGACATGCTGCGGATTTACAGATCTGCACCACAGGTTCATTTTGTGTGAAATTTTCTGTCATATGGACATGAGATTTGTAGTCTGAGCCTGTAATCTGCTGCAGGTTTTCTGTACACAAATCCGCATAGTAAATCTATTCTGTATACATTGACCTGTACGGTATGTTCACACTGGGCAGCTCCTTTGAAAAATTCACAGTATTTCTGCAGAGAAATCAGAGGTTTAAATCCTTCCCTAACAAGTGTGGGTTTTGTTGTGCACTTTTCCATATTAAATTCATTGCTTTCTTGCACTGAAGGCAAGGTAGAGAAATTTGTAACACACGAGTTGGTGCAGATATTGAAGCGTGAATTATTCTTCAGAAATGCTGCGTATTGAGCTGTGCAAAAACTCTGATTGAATTTCCGCTAAGTGACTGGGATACTCCACTTTGGATTATCCCTACTAAAAGGGTTCCTAGGTCACTGGGCAGCATACTGTGTTTCCCCGATAGTAAGACACCCCCGATAGTAAGACGTAGCGGGGAGTTTAGGGACGGTCGACTAATGTAAGACGTACCCCGAAAGTAAGACGTAGTAAACTGTACGTTGTCTGCGCTTGGGCGCTGCGATGGCCCGGGCGCCGACAGGGACGCTTCAGCTATATGTGGCTCCTCAGGGAGCGCATATAGCTGAATGCCGATACAGGAAGGCCCGGGGGGG
>JAODAL010061143.1:0-20499 GCA_025379985.1 Phyllomedusa bahiana | reverse complement strand
AGCGGTTTTTGTGGGGGAAAAAGGTTTATTTGGTGAGATGGTTGGATTTTATCATTCCCATTTTGGGGAGTACATATAGTTTATTGATAGAAGCTCATTACATTTTTGAAGGGGAAGTGAAAAAAATAGAAATACTCTTTTTTATCCATTGTTTTTGGGTTTTATTAAATTCTCAGCCCCAAATTGTTTTCTTGATAGTTTATGTATAGTTTATGAACTTCTGTGTTAATGTCAGCTTAAGCGTTCTATCCTTAATATCACAAACAGGTTGAAAACCTGGCAAAAGTAAGAAGAAAAGTTTCCAACGGGGATGATGTTCCTGGTTTGTCCCTATGGAGTTGTTTATGTTTTTTTTGACCTAAACTAACAATTGTGGGTAGGGAAAATTCACGTACTGTGGTAAGGCGCTAGATAACAGTGGCTCTCCCCCAAGTTTGTGTTAATATATTGAATTAATTTTTCAATTGAGATTAGCTACAAAAACACATAAAATACATGTGTTCTAAATACAGGGGTTTTCAAAAATGTACTAAATTTCAATAATGACTTCACCTACAGAACACTTTAATTCATAAAAACACACAGGGTGACATGTGTGAACGGGGTGCCACCAGATTTTGGGGTTTTTAATTAAAACCATAAAAAATGTATGTACAAAGAAGAAGAACAGAGGGGCGGGGAAAAAGAGGGTTGAGCCAGATTGTCGTATTGGTTCTAACTGGCCTGTATGTATGCCTCAGCAGAACAGCCACCCCGGGAAAAGGGGGTGCCTGAGCTGACTTGTGGTATTAGTTACACTACCCCTGTATGTAGACTTGCAGAAAAACACCCAGACCAGCTAAAGGTGGTCCCTGAGCCAGATTGGGGTATTGGCTCTACACTCCCCCTTTTGTTGACCTGCAAAAGAACAGCCAGACAAGGGAAAAGGGTGGTGCTGACCCAGACTTGTGGTATTGGCTCTACATGCCCTGTATGTATGACCTGCAAAAGAACAGCCAGACCAGGGTAAAGGTGGTGCCTGAGCCAGACTTGTGATTGGCTCTCACTGCCCTGTATGTATGCCCTGCGAAAAAAAGGTTATACTTCTGGTGCACTCTACACTGCCTTAAGGGGATTTAGAACTGGCCTGTCAGCGCCAATGTTCATATATGTTGCCCATAGTATTTTAAACACGCAAATGTTTTTTAAAAAAACCCAATTTTTTTTGTAAATTTAAAAAATTTGCTGTGTGAACAGAGCCTTATAGGGAAAGTTCTTAAAGCACTTGTTATTTTCTTAAGACAGTTGTTGTTTTCTTAATAGACGGTTCTTCGTGCATTACAGTTGCATGAATATGTCTCTTTTTTTTTTAAACCCCAATGCTTCACCCAAAATTCCCCAAAATTTTAAAGGTAAAAATTTTTTTGGGTTTTAAAATTAAATTTTTCCCAATTGTTATTTTAAACCAATTTGCAAAACTCCTGCTACAATATCCATTGGACCTCAGTTTTATGCACTTAGTGAATAGGTGTTGAAATTTTAAACAAAAGGGGAACCCCTGTTACATGAAAAAGGGCTATTTGTTTCTGGGGACACTGAGCAGAATGATGTATAGTTTTTGGGTAGGATTAAAGTAGAATTTAAATTTTCTTTCTTTTATGGAAATTTTGGTTTTTTATTTTTTCTTTTAAGGGAAAGTAAAAATATGTGGAGGAAAGTGTGTTTGGCAGCTCTGTGTGCACATAGAGAGAAAGCTGTCACTATTCTCATTTAAAAAAAAAAAAAAAAAAATTGTTTTTAGACTGTTTGCATGACTGGCCCCTTGAAAACATGGAAGCCCCAAAAAGAACCAAGAGGGGGTAAAATGTTAGAAGGGGTTTCCCATTGTTTTTGTTTTTAAACCTTGTAGAAAGTAGATGGGAAAACTTATAGTTTTGATCAAAAGTGTATACCAACAGCAACATGTATGAAGTTAATAATATTATTTACAAATTCAAAATGGACATTTGGCAAAAAGCCCATCAGCGGGTGATGTGCATTTCATGAATGATATTAATGATTGCATGAATCGCTTTAATATGCTTACGGATATATTTGAAAACAAACAAGACTTGGCTTTATCTTGTACTTTAAAACAACAGTTTTGGGACTTAGAGAAATTATTTACAAAAAAGATGAAAATATGGTGGGACTTCACTACCCTGAAAAAACATGTGGAAAAGCTAATGGTTCCGAGAGGGTTAAAGGGGTTCCCTCAAAAAAAGGAAATTGTTTTTTATTTTTAAAGATTTCCCAAAAAAAGTCACTTTGCAATATGTTTTCCTACCAATTTATAGGTTTCCTTTTTGCCCTTTTCCAGATAGGCGGGCCAAAGGCACGGGTTTTTCTTTAGCTTCGGGACCTGGCTTCTACTGCAGCCTAGGGGAAAACCCAGTAAAACCGCCCCTGAATTCAAAGTGAAACCAAGAAAAGAGGACTGAGGCAAGATGATTCAATGTAGTGAGACAACCCCTTTAAGAATAAAAAAGGTTCCTACCACTGAATATCCTGAGCCCTTTTTAACCAAATGTAATAAAGTTCTCTCGGACTACTCATTAAGTTTGATGCGCTTGATTTTAGAGGCGGAAGAAGAAAACATTTTAAAAGAAGTGAGGTACAAATTTAAAAAAGACTCAGGGAATAAGAAACCCAAACCCCTTGTTAAAAAACCCTTTTTTTCAAAAATATAAACAGAGAATTAAAATTTAAAATACAAGACTTAGAAAATAACAGAAACAGGAGAAAAGGAACAATAAATGCTCACCAGAAATCTCGGGCAGATGGAGGCTCGCAAACAATCCTTCCACGCACGGTGCTCTTGGAAGCGGACGTCCAGCTGTAGATGTCTCAGCAACAATCATGTATAAGGAAAAATTCCAGCACTTTTGCTTCCGGGTTCAAACCCTTAGAAAAAAAAAAAATTTATTGAAAAAGCTAAGAGCCTTTCTACTGGGTTGAAAAAACTAAAACTATAGCGATATATTTTTAGTGAATTTTTAACTTTTTTCAATAAAGTGCGTTTTTTTCTACTGTTTGAATCAGGAGCACGAGTGACGGAATTTTTACTTATACTTAGAAAATAACATTATTGCTCTAAAAAAGTCTAAGTTTGCAAATTTTGGGTTTAAAATTTCAATGTAACCCCCTGTGTATGATTGGAAAAGATCTCTAACTTCCACTCCAAAATCGATCTTGAGAAAACAAAGATTAAAACAGCAAAATCACAATTGTAGTCAGCTTTGGTTCTTTAGATCTGGACAATATAAGTGAATAAAGCCCACAACAGAGCAGTAGCTCTCAAGACAAAGTTTTTGTCAAAAAAAAAAATTCCGGATCTAGGGAACGGGGAACCTTAAAAAAATGTCGGGGGGGTGGTTCGAAAGCAAGAAAAACCCCTTACCCAAACACAAATTGGGGGGGAAACGCAACAATCAAAACCTCAATCAGAACAGGACTTAAAAAGTTTCAATTTTTCGTCCCTATATTATCTCAAAGTTGAAATTTTTAAAAGCTGTCTAAGGGTTTGGGGTTTTTTTCCTGCTTCCCCTTTGATCTTAAACCCGGGAAATTTTTTTAAAATTAATAAAATTTGCAAAAATCTCTTACTGTAAAAAACATTTTTCTCATATAGATATGACCATGGGGGATAATTTTGCTGGTGATGATCAGACTTATATGCAAACGCATGATGTATTGGATTCTAATTTTGTGATGTTTAAGGATATTTTGGGTATTAAAACTTTACCGGATTTACAATTGGATATAGATTAAGAGTAACAAATTGTAGTACCTAAATTTAAAACATCTAATATCTTTTTTAGCTTTTACAATCTAGAAAGGCTGAAATAACTTTCAGATACAGTTACAGGAAGAAATTGTCAAATTACATCAATCTAAGTTAGAGAGTAAGACAGAAGATCTTTTTTATTAAATCCCAAGAAAAAAAAGTTTACGTGAGAACCAAGATTTGATTATACAAGAGGTAGATAAAGGTTGAGTTATCATTTTATTAAATAGGGGCTTACATATGTTTCTTAATGAAAAAATGTAAAATGTCACCACAACATATAAACGCCTTACCTATAATCCTCAATTGGAATACCAACTAATACTTAAAAAACTTCTAGATGAAGGTCTATCTTTAAGGATTTTCTCCCAGTCTATGATTATATCTATGTTTCAGAATGGATCTTTCATTCTTTACCACAAATGCATAAGGGCACTTTTCCACCTCCCATGCAAGCTATCATTGCAGGGATAGGTTTTCTAAATGAACGATTATGTGTATGGGTGGATGCTCATCTTCAACCGATGGTAGACAAGTGCCCTGGACATTTAAAAGTATTTAAAAGTATTTGTGAATAACATGCAATATTGAATCTCTATACTTGTATTCCCCCCCAACAAGCTCTTCGTGCAGTTTCGTTCTGGCTAAACAAATTCTCCTATTATAGTGAAGACATTAATAATTTTTTACTAATGGCCATTCAATATTTGTTGACACATTTTTTTATGTTTAATCACAAATATTATTTACAGTTAGTTGGTGCATTCATGGGAGCAAATTTTTCCTCATCTATTGCAAATTTATTTGTTTCATGGTGGAAGAAAGTTTATATTTTTTCCTGTTTGAATCCTTTCATTGAGTCTGTGGGGTGGTACGGTCGATATATCGATGACGCCATAATGATATGGTTGTCTGATGTGGCGACCGTGCCACTCTTTATTCAATATATCAATAATAATCCTTTTGGTTTGAAATTTACTTTTCATTTTGATCGTGTTTCTGCTCCTTTTTTGGATTTAGTTTTGTCAGGTGATGGTAATATCATTTCTACATGCATGTTTAGAAAGCCGTTATCAGGCAGTACGATTTTACATGCAAGCTCATGTCACCCCAAGCATGTTACTCAAGGTGTTCTGGTAGGGGAATCTGTAAGAGCAAAATGAAAAATTTGCATGTATCTAAATTAGCAGAAATGCTTTTTGAAAAAAAATCCTACATTCCTTTTGACTTTTTTTAGTGCTTGTAGAGTACTGCTGATATTGTGTTGTGTTTTTGCTGCTTTCTGCTGCCACACCAGCGTGCACATATACTTTTTTTTTTAATTGCCTTTGATGTGCTGAGCAACTTTTTATTTTAGACTGTTTGCGTAGGGGAGTGGCTAAACCTCATTTTGGCTTTGCACTCCACCCATCTATGCACAGACTGTTTTTAACCAGAGAATATTATAGCTGGACCTTCGGTCTCTGAAAACATGGAGGTCTGAGGGGAACGAGAATTTATTGTTTGAGGACCAAAAAACCTTGTCGCGGTGGGGGGGGGTGGGTTTACAGTTTTGATCAAAATGTACACTAAGAAACTCTAAATTTTTATGTATATAAAGTGGCAGAAATGCTTTTTGAAAAAAATTTCTACAATTCCTTTGACGATTGCTTGTAGAGTACTGCTGATAGTGTGTTGTGTTTGCATTGCTTTTTGCTGCTATGCCAGCATGCAACTATAATCATTTTTTTTTTTGATGTGTGATAGTGATGAGCGTTACGTTGACTATCGTCAGGGTCGATAGTCTATATCGGCTTTTATCAAGACGATTTCGATAGTCGATTAAAAGATTATCGCTGATGACATTAAAGTCTATGGGGGGAACAACACCTTCATTATTACACCCCAAAATGGCTGGAGAAGCGGAATTAAAAAATCCACAACAGTCAAAAAGGTAGTGCAACTCTGGCAACACACTTGGGTTTTAAAAGCACAGAAAAGAAGTCACAGCCCCTTCATTTCCCCGTCTTGTACCACAGCATGACCCCTTTAAAACCCGCATACCCACAAATTAAAAATGCCAGAAGGCAGTATGATTTGAACCTCATTATACTTTTAATGGAATTGCTTTTTCTTCCTGGGCCACAGCATGAGCCCCCAACCGCATGACCCCAGATTCAAAAAGTGCCGGAAAAAAAAGGGGTCTTTCAACCCCATTTTAGTTTACTGGACATTAAATATATCTGTCCTGTCCGCGTTGGGCCATTTAAACTGTCTGACCCACAGATTAAAAAGGCGGAAAAAAAGGGGTCTTTAACCCCCATTTTTTGTTGAACTGGACATTTACTATCCTGTTCTGTACCCCGTATGGGCCATTAAAACCCGTTGACCACAGATTAAAAATGTCGGAAAAAAAGGGGCTTTGAACCACCATTTTAGTTGAAAAATGGACATTGACTTACTGTCCTGGGGACGCATGAGCCCAAACCTGCTGAGCCCCAGATTAAAAAAAAGTGCCGCAAAAAGGCGTTCTTTTGAACCACCATTTTAGTTTAACTGGACATAGACTATCCCGTCCTGGGCCACAGCATGAGCCCAACCTGCATGACCCCCAGATTTAAAAAGTGCCGGAAAAAGGAGTCTTGCAACCACCTTTTTGTTTCACTGGACATTGACTATACCTGTACTGTACCACAGCATGACCCCTAAAACCTGTTTGGACCCACAGATCATAAAGTTAGGCACTATGCTATTTTGTACAGTGACTGTCCATTTAGTATATTTTTTGGTAAACTGACATTTGTTTACAGAATATATTTCGGGGAAGTTTTATTTTTTGAGTTTTACATTAATTATCATTTGCTTTTTTTTCAAGTGTGATAACATACAACAAACACCCTCTTCCCTGGCAGTGTTAACAAAGGTATTTTTACACGTGTGATGTGTTTAAATTCGTCCTGCCACCCGCATAAAGTAATAAAACTGTCCTAATCATCCCCAAAACATTCTTAGTTGAGAAGACTTTGCCCTATGGCTTCTGAGCAGTGATTCAGCCAATCAATTCATTGGTTTCTTCAGTGATTAGGGAAGGACTCCCCGGAGATCAAATGATGCGACCCCATAGTGACTCCAGCCCAGAAAATTTTAAGCCTCAAATTTGTGGCAATTTAGTGTCCAGCCATGGGGCCCTTTTTGGACACTACTTAACTTTTCAAAATCTGATTTTTTTAGAGAAATTTTAAATCTCCTGGATTGCCCCTAACGGTGGTGAGAGGCCAGTGCTGCCGTCAGCCATTGTTTACATGCGTGGTCAAGCTGCCAGGGCCTGTTTACAGTGGGTGAGGTGAGAAGCCCAGGCTAGCGTCTGTCATCTATTAAACACGGAGGTCCAGCTGCCAGGGCAAGACTTACTGTGGTGCGGCGAGAGCCCAGGATAGCGTTCTGTCATCTATTAACTTCTCTAGCAGGTTCAGCTGCCAGCGGGGAGTTACAGCGGGGTGCGGTGAGAGCCCCAGGCTGGCGTTCCGTCATCTATTAAACACGGTAAAAATGCCCTTTTGGACCGCAACAACGAAAACAGTCGTGCTGAAGCAGGTGTTATTGTGCGAAGTGTGAGTAGATCTCCAGCCTTACCTCAGTAATAGTCAAGACCTGGTAGCGCTGCCCCTCCGTATGAGTTGCGGTCCAAATTGAGCTATAATTGGAAAATTACTGGTGGTTAACGCTCTGTTCCACCCAGGTGCCCTTTTTCTTAGCATTCTTTTTCTCTTTTTATTACTCAAGTGCTGGGAGGAAATTGTTCTCTGTTCTATGCTCTCGGTCCGGGCTCATACTCCATTCTCTGAATAACCTACATCTGGTCAAGTCTTCCTGTACCTCCTTGTACAATTTCAGAGGAATTTTTTTTACAGCTATTTTTGTACATGCAAGTTTTTTAGTAGTTTAATTCTAGAAAACACATTTTTAAAATAGGATGGAATCCCACCATGTATTTGTTTTCTTTTTTACATTGTATTAAATGGGTTGACACAATACAGGGATTGCTTAGCTATGTTTTAAAGACTCTTGCCAAAAACAAGTCATTTTGCAATATGTGTTCCATTGAACAGTGTCAATACATATTCCTGTTTCTGACAGCACTTCACCCTTGAAGCCAACTCTTGTCAATTGTGAAGAACAAATTTCTTTTAGAAACAACATTTTTTTCAATAGGGACCTGTAGTTAGTCTAGCTCCATTTCACAGCAAAATTGCACCCAAAAATTCAATACTTGACCATGAGCCCTTTTGACAATTATGAAGAACAATTGGTCTGTTAGATACAAAATTTTATTATAATAGGACCCTGGTTAAGTTTAGCTGCATGTCACAGAAAATGCCCCAAAAATTCAAAGAATGACCCTTGAGCCATTTTGACAATTGTGAAGAACAAATGTCTGTTAGAAACAAAATTTTTTAGAATAGGACCGTATGTGTGTGCATTTCAAAGCGGCATGACCAAAAATTATAAATATGACTTCTCAGCCAATGTTTAAAATTGTGAGGGAAAATGCCACCTTTAGAAGCCACATTTCTGTTCAAAACGGCATGATTATGCTGTATCTCACAGCAACATGACCCAACAAAAAAATTATTAATATGACTTCTCAGCCACTATTAAAAATTGTGATGGAGAAAATGCACTTAGGAAGCCACATTCTGTTCCAAAGGACCATAGATTATAGCTGTATCTCACAGTAAATGGACCACAAAAAATTATAAATATGACTCTCAGCCACTATAAAAAAATTTCTTGATGGAGAAATGCCACTTAGAGCACGTTTCTGTTCCAAAGGACCCATAATTATAGCTGTATCTCACGAGCAAACATGACCTCAAAACCATTGACATGCGAAAAAAAACTTCTAAGTTAAAGTGAGTAAATGGGAAATACGGTGTTGTCATGAAACCTTGCTGTCTTTTACAGTTCCTCACAGCAAAATGAATGTGGGAACTGAGAATAAAAATTGTAGTAAGAAATGTCATTTTAAAAAAAGTTTTCAAGAGGACCATTTTCTGTTGAAGATGAATGTGAAGTAGACGGCAATAAACGGTGACCTCGGCAATTCGGTGGGACCACAACATCATCAGAGATCCAGCCTGATTCATCTTGATGAAAGTTAAACGATCCACATTATCTGTGGAAAGCGGATGTGTTTGTCTGTAATGACTCCTCCAGCTGTGCTGACGAAAAAAAAAGTTATGCTCAGATATGACGTGGCCTGCTGGGCAGGACAGCACTCTATGCGTGGCGAGCCGCAGCTGGGCCATTCGTGCCATTTTGGATAACCTGACAGTCTATTGGGTCCGGTAACATGCAAAAAAACATCGGTTGTTGAGACGCAGATAGTGTTGATGCACCATGATCTTAAGCTGGTCTCTGTGTGTTGATGTGTGCCCTGCATTGCATGCGTTTGGTGAGGTTGTAATAACGATTGCCTGAGGTCCACCCATTAGGTTCTGCCACCTTCTTGCCCTGATGATGCTGCCGTACGGCTACTTGGCACTTTACTGCCTGTCACGTCGCTCATGTTGTTCCACCGTGACATTTTGTGGGAACGTGAAAGCAGAAGAAAACAGATGTTCTTCAGTTGATCAAGTCAGCAAGGTCCTCCATTTCCTGCTTTTTACTCTCTATTTGGGAGGGATGGAGGGAAAGGGAGTGCTGAGTTTGTTTTGTACGGCGATCCAGGAGGGTGGCTACCCCAGTAACTGTTGATCATTTTGATCGGCCTTAATGTGAGGATCATGTTGGAGGAAATGGAGCATCCAAGCACTCATGTGAGAGGATGGAGCCTTGATTTCCCAGCCTCTGGGTCGTAGGGGCACTAGCAAACTGATATTCCTCATCTTCCTCCTTCGCCTCAAATTTGCGCCAACCTACTTTCCAAGGCAGGGACGTCAGGTAACGTGGTGTATAGGAATAACCTCTCCTCCTCCTCCTTCGCTTCCTCCGGGCACAGCTTCAACACAGCCTGACTTGCATCAGATGATGCACCCTGAGAGCTGATGCGCCGCCTTGCCACTTGCCCTGGGGACCCCCTAACCAACTGCCTAATAAAGACGGATATAAATTGTGAAAACTGTCGGGCTTGTGGATTCGACGGAGAGAAAGGCTCCGTGGTCAGCATCTTGGTCTGTCTCCTCCTTCCGTTCGCTGGTGGGACCTGTTTGTTCAGAGTGGTCAAACGATCGTTCCAGAACTAAGATCACCCACTATGCTCATGCTGACAGGGCATTGTCCCGGCATATGACCATTTGGGGCGTTCTTCAAACTGCAAGGATAGTAGCAGAGCTCTTTCAACTGGCCTACCACTCTCTGTGGCTCAACACCCCCGAGGTCCAAACCGCTGCTTGTCAGGCACATGGTGTCACTTCGTTACTGCGTAATGGAATTTGCGCTGCTCCCACCATTGGTGGAGCATTGTGGAGGGGTTGGAATTTCCAGCGTGTGACACGTAAACAATGAGACGGGTTGATGGGGAGGCGAGTTGACAACTACAAAGCAGCCAGGCGGGACGAAGCGGCGTGGGCGATATTTGGGTGCGATTGGCGGAAGTGCAAACTAGACTTCGAGCCTTCCTCAGCAGTCCAGACCCGGCGGTAGCTCTTTAGAAATTTCTGGACGGACAAGCTTCAGGACATGTACCAGGCAAGGATGTGCTCCAGCCTAACGTTCTTAAGGTGTGGCAGCAGATTTAGCCCGTTATCGCCACAACCAGACTTGCTGGCACAAGGTTCTTGTCACCCAGACAGCGCTCGGTCTCGTTGTGGAGAGCACGTCAACAGCTCCTGACCTAGTGTGTGACTGTCTCCCATAACAGATTAATTTCCAAACACGGGCCTCCTGGTTTCTCTGGGCACGGTGATGCCACCAGAGGACCTTGGGGAAAAGAGCCTGCACCCATCCTGCGGTTTTTGAAGAGCGTGCGCCGACGCATGAGAGCCACGTCACCCCAGGAGACTCTACCCAGACTCACCCAGGAGCTGTTACAGAGATATTATAGTGGCTTGGCCGTTGCTTACTAAGTCCATGTGTCTGTGGTGAGATGGACATTCTGGACACAGATGCAGAAAACGCGCTTGAAATTTTTAGATGACACGTGGCTGGCCAGGGCAGGGACAGGCTTTTTCTGGCAAAGAAATGCATTGGCTCAGCATCTGGTTTTTGGGGGCAGGCAAGGGGCCATGACGTGGTGGAACCCATCTGTGTCCAAAACCCCACACGGAAAGGCAACATTTCCAAGGCCCAAAAGCCTGGCAATGCCGACATTCAGGCTTTTGGCTTTGGGAGGGTTTTTGGGTTAAAGTGTTTCTTCTGCTCCCAAACCTGGAAACAGAAGGCTGGTGCTAGACTGGCGCTGTACGGCGTGCAGGTCGTCAAACTGGCGAGAGGAAAGGGTAGGAGGGGTCTCTGGTGGTGCTGGTGGTACTCGGGCGACGGCGGGGGCTGAAGCGGGGGCTGACCCTAAACATGACCGAGAGACAGGGCAGCGAGAAAGCGGGTGGGGCGGAAGAGGGGGAGGCGGAGACAGAGGGTTGACAGGGTTGGAACCCGGTGTCGGTCGGCCCCTTTTTGGCAAGTGTTGCCCCATTTAACTCATCTTCGCTGCATTGACTAGCATGTTGGTGGTGGTTAAACCCCTAAGATTTTGCCCTATTATGGTTTACGGAAAAGGCGGCATATGACACCACTGGCGAATCAGAGGCTTGCCAAAGAAGGCCCAGTTTCAGAAGTCCGGGCCCTTTTTTGACGGCGAAAGCGAGGAGTGGGGTTTTCCGTGCCGGGGTGGCAAAATCATATCAGGGGACTTCTGCGACCGCCCCTCCCCCTTTTTTTAGGCGGGACCCTTACTGACACTCCCCATGCTTCCTCCTCGCCCAGTAAACGCTCCAAAAAATTCGCTGAAAAAGACCAGTTGGATCCGAATGTCGTCACATCTCATCATAACACACGGACTTCGTCGCCCTGACATTCTGCACCCCGGAGCTGCGGCTACAAGCAAGAGGGAAGTAAGGCGTTGCCGCCCGCCCGGGATTTTTGCCCGTTTGACGGCTTCCCTTCTCCCCTCGATGGCATAGTAACGGGGCATCAAGCAGAGAAAACTCCTTTTGGGCCTTTTGATCTTTTTAAACCCTTCTGACCCAACCGCATTTTGTACAAAGGGGTCTTCAAAAGGTTTATCCACAGTGGTGGGTATATGATTTTGACATTTGGGCTCCCTTTCGCTTAAATTTGGATGGATTTGATGATGCTGTGACGACATTTGTGGCCATGACTGGGAGGACAAAGGGGGTAAAACTGCTGATGCAGGTTGCATTAAACTGAAAAAACAATTGGCGACGCTGTTCGTTACTGGATTCACAGGGCCCTGACCCAGGATGACCGGCCTGACGGTCCTGCAACCGCAACCCGCTGACTTGCGTTTTTTCGCCAGCACTGGAAGGAGCACCTTCCTCGACCTCAACCCCCAGCCTCCCATCCTCTTGCTCGTTACCACCTGCATTTCGCTCCATTTCAGAAAGATAAAATTTGGAGGTAGGAAGAGTTTTGGAACGTCCTTATTAAAAGACGGCAAATCACAGTATTCTAAAATTCCCTCAAATCAAAACAAAATTGCGGGTTTTTAAATTTTTAAACTGAAGGTGCCTATCAACAAAGCTGGCCTGTGCCAAAGAAAAAAAAAAACGTATCTAAATTATCGGATAATAAAAGGTTTTTTTGGCACCAAAACAATACACCGTGGGACTAAAAATTTGCTGGATTCAAATTAACTGCAAGGTGGTTCAAAACACAAAGCTGCCTGTGCCAAAGTAAAAAAACACGTATCGAAATGTATATGATAAAAAAAGGGTATTTTTGGCACCAATCAATCACCTGGGGTGATATAAAATTGCGGATTCAAATTTAAAAACTGCAAGGGGGCTCTACAACAAAGCTGGCCTTTCCAAAGGAAAAAAACCTTCTAAAAATGTATACGGATAATAAAAGGGTATTTTTGGCACCTTCAAACACCGTGGACTAAAAATTAGCTGGTTTAAAATTTAACTGCAAGGGTACCTTATAAAAAAAGTAGGCAAAATGAAAAAACACTTTTGAAATTTTAACGGATAATAAAGGTATTTTTGCACCTATCAATTCCCCTGGGTGACACAAAATTGCGGATTCAAATTTAGCTGCAAGAGGCTCAACAACAAACGGGCCTGCGCCAAAGTAAAAAAAAACACTACGGAATGTATAGGTTTAAAAAAAGGGTATTTTTGGACCTATAAACCTTGTGACTAAAAAATTTGCGGGATTAAAAATTTAACTGCAAGGGGGCTCTATCAACAAAGGGGACGGGGGCAAAAGTGAAAAAGAAACAACTTTTGAAATTTATGATAATAAAAGGGGATTTTTACACCAACAAATAACCTGTATTTACTAAAAAGATCTGTATCCAAATATAAGTTCAAGCTGCCCAATACCAAGTAATATTTAAAACAGAAAACTTTTTAATAATAAAGCTTTTGCAATGCAATTCTACCTAAGTCAAGCAAAAATTTTCATATTTTTTTAAAAGTTTGTCTTGTTTGCCCCACCCTCCCCCCCTCCCCGCTCCCCCCCTTGTACTTTCAGGGGAGTGCTCCTTTAAATTCTCACCTAACACCTAAAATCTCAAATCTCTAAACAAACTAAGTTCTAAAGGATCACAGCTAAAAGTAACTGTCTCTGTGAACAAATAGAAAAATTTCGCTACTGTTTGCACAGAGGCAGAGCGCACTCCTACGCTTTGAAATGACACACACTGATCATGACAGGAAGGGCTGTTCTATGTAAAAAGTGGTCATTATTTTTCCGCCCAAACGCAACCATACAAACTCACATGACGTCGCACACACACCACCCTGCCATTCTGTAAGCTGATTT
The DNA here is from genome assembly GCA_025379985.1 of Phyllomedusa bahiana. Lineage (NCBI taxonomy): Eukaryota > Metazoa > Chordata > Amphibia > Anura > Hylidae > Phyllomedusa > Phyllomedusa bahiana. The sequence goes on along the minus strand of JAODAL010061143.1, from coordinate 6,767 downwards.
GTGGCCCGGGCCCAAAAAAACAGGAACGCCGAAAATGGCGCGGTTTAAAGTTATGCACAGATTTAAAATAAAATTTTCGCGTGATCTAAAAAAAACCGATCAACGTAATACCGGGCCGATTTTCAACTTTTCGAAAATAATCGCTCAACACTAGCCCATAATAAAACTGGACTCGCCAAAATTTAAAAAAAAACCTATCTGAAAGTTACGGTAAAAAACGGGATTTTTTTTCACCTAAAAATACACCTGCGGGTACGACAAAATTTCTGGATTCAAAATTTAATTGAAGGGCCTCTTGAATAAAACTGGACTGGGCCCCAAAAGAAAAAACACCCATCGAAATGTTTAAAAGGATAAAAATGGATTTTTTTTTCACCTAAAAAAAACCCTCGGTGACAACAAATTTCAGAATTCAAATTTAAATTCGGATCTATCAACAAAACTGGACTGCGCCAAATGAAAAAATACACCCATCGAAAAAGAAAACGGATAATAAACGGTATTTTTTTCACCCAAAAATACCTTGCGGGGGACGACAAAAATTGCTGGATTTAAATTTAAGTCAAGGGACCTCTATAAAACTTACTGACCAAAAGTGAAAAAAAACTCCGAAATGTAACGGATAAAAAAAAGGGATTTTGGCCCCCCCCATAATACACCTGTGGTATACGAAATTCGGGTTCAAATTAATTTCAAGGTACCCCTACAACAAAGCTTGAGGACCAAAAGTAAAAAAACAGCTACTGGGAAAGTATACTTATAAAAAAAATTGAGTTTTGCACCCAACAAAAAAACCCGCAGTTTTCTAGAAAAAGATCGGTACCTAAATAATTCAGGGTCCCACATCCAGTAATATCCAAAAAGAAAACTGTTAAAAAAAAGTTATTGCAATGCAAGTCTACAAAGTCGGGGGCACAATACCAGTATCCTTTAAAGAGCCTGTCTGTCTGTCTGTGTTCGCCGCGGGCCCCCCCCCCCACCTCCTCCACTCCCCCCGTGACTTTACAGGGCTAGATGCTCCCTTAAAATTCTCAGCCTAACTATCTAACTAAAATCTGAAATCTCTAATTTAACTAAAGTTCAAACGTTCACAGCTAAAAAGTAGAGCTGTCTTGTAAACAATGAAAAATTTTCATGAGTTGTTTGCACAGAGGCCGAGCGCACCGTCTATGTGACCAACTGAGGCAAAAACGGAGGACTTTCTATGTAAAAAGGGTCATGTGATTTTTCAGCCAATCGAACCAAAAAACATCCCAGTATGATTCGCACCAAGTCCCCCCGCTATTTTTCTAAGTGTTTTGTGGCCCCCCAAAAATTAAAGGAAGGGCCCCGAAAATGGCGGGGTATTTTTGATTATGCGCAGATTTTAACCTAAATTATCGCGTGATCGAAAAAATCCGATCAACATAAAAACCGTGCCGATATTATCGAAACTTTGTCGATAATAATCGCTCAACACTAGTGCTGACCAACTTTTGTTTTTATTCACTAATAACACCGCCTACTAGACTCTATAACCAGCAATAAGAAACAATTTATATGGATAAATTACACATTTTACTAATTTTCCCCCACAAAACTATAGTATAAAACAGCCTGACAGATTTTATGTTGAGAAGCTTCCTGCAATATAATGCAGGCTAATTCATCAAAAAGTGCACTTTTACCAAACGAAATGGAATGTGTGCGTGAAAAAAAGTATGCAAAACTTAGTGCTTCCTTTTTCTCTCCATGATAAACTTGTGCTTAACTTTTTCACTCCATGATAAACTTGCACAATCAAAAAGTTTTTTTTGAAGGGGAAGGAAGAAAAAATTCTGACAGATTTTGCAGGGGGAAAAAACATGCCCTCGTGAAAGTGGAGCAAAAGGGCGCCTTTAAAAACATGACTAGTATTGCTCCTATAAGTTCCTGTTCTGTTTGAAACTGATTTGAGAAAACTTGCAAAATAATTGGGTTTAGGACACCCCCAATCCCTATTTTTTTTTTTTGTGGGGGTTGGGGTTAGGGTTAGGTTTTTTTTACCGGATTTTGTAATTTTTAAATTGAAGGGTTTTTCCCCGATCAATTTATACCTCCTGATAGCTCTTCGCTCTGGTGTCGAAGGGGGCGGTGTGATTTTTTTTTAATTGCTTTTCTGTGACCCAGAGGATGACTACCATGCCCTTTTCCCCTCTGAATCAAAGAAAGGTCTGTTTATGTAAAGCATTGTGGTAGCTGGAGGTAATGGTTTGCCTCCGACACAGAGTCTTAGGATCAAATCCCTTCAGGAACCCAACCTGTTTTTTTTTTTTTTTTTTTTCTTTTTTCAATGCACAAAGCCATTGGGTTTTTTTTTTTTTTATTTGCCCTGTTTACTAAATTACTAGGGTACGAGTATGGGGTAGAGTGACAGCCCTGGGGTTTGAAATCAGTAGCTGCTGAGGGAGAAGTGATGTCTGAGCATGTCTGACCAGGAGAGGAGCTCTCAGCCCCGGTGTAGCTAGGACAAGCTGTAAAGATGGGTCAAAAGGAGAGCTAAAACAAAAAACGGTGCAGAATTTTTTAAAAAATAATGAATTTTAAAAAATGTTGGTATTTCTTTGCAAGCTTCCCCTGTAATTGTTTTAATATGGCAAAACCCTTTACTTATTTCCATGTGCTCCTTGTTGGGGCCATCCCTGGTTGGGGCCCCCTTCCAGTGTGTATCCCTTTTTCTGTTCTTCGTCCTTTCGTAATAAAATTTGATGAAGTGTAAATTGTAAAATGCTGCATGTTATATCTATGCTATATCATTAAAAAAATATTTTTTTATTATTTTTATTACTGGAGGGACCTGCAACCCCCAAAAAAAATGGGGGGAAGCTTAAAATTTTTAAAATTTATCAAATTTTGAAGCCCATACATGAAACATCATTGATTTAGCTGTTCCATGGGGGTTCCGAAATTTTATGTGTAAAGTCAGCTTCAAGCTTTAAAAATATTTCTGTGGTTGAACAAGTAAACATATTTATGAAGCATAGCAAACACAAAAGAGAAAAAATACAGTATTGTTACTGCACAAAGTAATCCATAACTGTTATAAAGGGATTAAATGTATCCTGTCATGTGGCATTAGCAGCCTCTGCAAAACATGAAGTAACCGCTTTTATTAAATTATCAGATGATTTATATGTAAGCTCAGAGGCAATTACTTATGTCAGCTGTGAATATATACATGCAACATATTGAATTTGTGACATTTTTCCATTGTGCTTCACTTTCGGGCTGACATTATGTCACGCTACAAGCAAATTAGGCAGCTTAAACCTCACAGTCACCATTACAAAATAAAATAGGGTTTCTAAGCCAACAAACATTGAAGGAATTATTAAGGAGAAAAAAACCCAGAATTCTTCTGCTAGTATTATTAAATGATCGAGATGCATAGAACACTAAATAAAAAAAATGGTGTAGAAAAGAGGGATTTGGGTTTTTAGAGAACTGGGCTGACTTTTATCTTGGCTACAGACTCTATGCTAAGGAGGGGCTGCTCTTAAATGGGGAGGGTGCAGCTGTATTGGGGAACAAAATGGCCACGAAGTTGAAGGAATATTTAAACTAAGGAGTGGTGGAGGGTAACTATAAAGATAGCATGCAAGATAGTGAAGATATAGAGCTGGGAATTAAGAATAAAACAGAGGGTGGAGTGGAGGTAGGGGGTGTAGCAATAGTTAAAAAGAACAGGAATAAAAGAATAAAAACCGAAAAATCTCTAAATTGCATGCTGACCAATGCCAGGAGTCTGACCAACAAAATATATGATCTAGAATTATTTATTGCTGCAGCAAAAATATGACATAGGGGGGGTTTAACTGAGACTTTGGCTGGAGGGAAAAGCTACGACGGGGGTTGGTTAAACCTTCCGGGGTTTTACAGTTTTTTTAAGAAGGGACGGGAAATATCGGAAGGGGGGAGGTGAAAGGGGGTCAAAAATTTTAAAAATCCTGTCTAAAAGCCAACACTGCGGGAAGTTATGATGATAGAAAAAGGGGAAATAAACCTTTTGGGGAATCATTAGGGTTTAGTTTTATAAAAGGGGGCCAAGTAATAACAAAAATTTAAAAATTCCCTAAAAAAGGGTTTTTTCTAAGCCCTTTTCAAATTTTTAATAAAACCCCCAGGGAAAGATTTTAACCCTCAGGCAAACAAAACAGGGGGCCCAAAACAAAAATGAGGTTGTTATTATGGGGGGACCTTAACTACCCAGAAATTTTTGGGGAAAACTGAAACCGTAAACTTTCATAAAGGAAAAGGGATAATTATCTTTCCCAAAGGGTTTGGCGGGAAAGCCGACCTAGAGGAAAGGCCCTTCTAAAACCTTAATGTTGACTAAGGGGACCTACAGAGTAAAAAAGGGAAAAAGGGTTTTGGGGGGCCCCCTGGGAAATAATGAACACAAAAAAAAATTTTCCCAAATTTGGGGTTTTTTTTGTTGTGGGGGCCCAAAAAAACACTAATTTTGGGAAGGCAATTTTAATTGCTTAGATTGGGCCCCCAAAACCCTTTTTGACTGGACAAGGTTTTTTAAAATAACAAAAACAAAATTTTAAATGGGGGGGAACTTTAAAAACATCTTAAGCCCCCACTGTAGGGGGTTTTTTCCTTTTGGTATTTAAAGTCATTAGAAACGGGAAAAAAACCCAAGGGATCAACAGGGATTTTAAAGGGGGGCCAAAAAATAAAAAAAAAAAGCGTTTCGCTACTAAAATAGGAGGGCACTGAAGAGACCTAAAAAGTTTTAAAAAGGAAAAAAAAAAAAAATATGAAAACAAATAAATAGGGGGCGGGCAAAGCTGGGGGACAGAAAAAACATAGAAATTTAAACAAACCCCCCCAAAAATTTTTTTTTAACTATTTAAATAGTAAAAAAAATATACGACAGAAAAGTGGGGCCCCTTTGGGGAAAAGTAGTGAGGGGGTTTTTTGTGGGGAAGGCGATGGGAATAAAGAAAAACTATTAAAAAAAAAAAAAAACTTTTTCCCCGTATTTACAGAGGAAGATGACCTTGAATGAGAGAAGGGGGGAAAGGAAAAAATCTCCAAAAAATTTAAAAGTTTTTTTGTTTTAACCCAGGGGAATGGCGCTCGTTTAAGGAAGGGTTAAAAAAAGACAAAACACCAAGGGGCCCATGTATAAACCCCGTGGCCCAAAAGGGGGTTAAATTTAAAGTCAAAGAAGGCCCCTATGAACTGTATAATATCCCAAAAGGTTTTGGGGCATAGCAAAGTGGGGCTAATTAAATTTAAAAAGGGGGTTTAAAAAAATTTATGATGGGAAAAAATAGGCCCCCCCAAAGTTTTAACCCCCCCGTTTAGGGAAAATATTTGAAACTTTTTTAAGAGATGTTTCCTGGGAATATCTCACTGAAAAAAAAATGTAAAGGAAATCCGTTCCAGCCCCTGGGGTTTATGAAAGAATCAGTCCTCCAAACTAAAACCATCCCTTTTATCAGGAGGTCGTTCTTTGACTGGACCGTTGTAAGGGCTTGGATTTCACATATCTTTTGATTTTTCTAAAGTTTTTGATATGTGCCAAATAAAAAGTTAGAAATTTAAAAATTGAAAAATGCTTGGCTGGGGGGAAATTGTTGCAAGTGGGAAACCTAATGGCTCAGTGATAGAAAATGGGGGGTTGTTTAAATTTTGGTTCATACTCGATTACCCTTGTTACCAGTGGGGTCCCACGGGGGGCTCTATTTGGGCCCCCTTTTCCTTTTTTTTAAATTTTCATTAATGATCTTACACATGGATTGCACGGGTAGAAAAATTGATCTTTCCCAGTGATACAAAGCTCTGTAAAGTAATCAACCCAGAGGATAAGGGTTTTTATTACAAAAGGGAAACTGGATAAGTTGGAGCCTGTGAAAAGAAGTGGAGGGGAGTTTTAAAACAGATAAATGCCCCAAAAAGGTTTTTGTACATGGGGAGGAAAAATCCATTACCGATTACATGGGAAAAAAGGGGGAAAAGCTGGGAAAAAAGTGAATTGGGGAAGGGGGCTTGGGAATCCTGGTTTTACAGTTTAAAACTTAAATTTTTAGCAGCCAGTGTCAGGCAGCAGCTGCCCAAAGGGAAAAAAGGGACTGTTTGGGGTGTTTTTAAAAGGGGGAAAAGATTACTTTTTGGAAAATTTTTTCCCAAAATTTTATGACCAAAATAAGTTTTTTTGGGGCGACGCGGGAGCTCATTCCCCTTCACTGTATGATTAGGGGGTGCTGCCGCGGTGCTTATGGTTTGTTTGGGACTAAAGAATGATTTTTTTTAAGCGATTTTTGGGGGGGTGTCTCAGCCCTTTTCTCAAAAGAAATGTTCTCCCTTTAAAGTTTCTATTTCTTTTTTATTTTGTGGGGTTTTGGATCTGAATTTCCCTGTTTCGTCCCGTTTCAGCTGCATAACCATTTTAAAGCTATCTGCTCACGACATTGAATATCCAAGGGGGGTCTAACCCTTTCCCGTTGTAAAAACATTTTAAAGAAAGCTTTTTAACAATTTCAAATTTTTTTCCCTTCCCTTTTTGGAGATGCCCCCAATTTAAATTTTAATTTAACCTTTTCCCCTTGTGGGACTAAAAACTATTTTTCACCCCAAAAAAAAAATTTTTCCCCCTTGCTAATCCACCCCAAATTTTAAATTACTTGTTTTCCCCTTTTGTTGACGAAAAAAACCCCCCCGCCCCCCTGGTTCACCTACCCCCAAAGAAAAGTTTTTTGTTTGCCCCCCCAAATTTTTTTGGTATTTTTTTTTCC
>JAODAL010061142.1:0-20499 GCA_025379985.1 Phyllomedusa bahiana | reverse complement strand
AGGGGGCGGGAAGAACGGGGGGTCCCCAAAAGAGTTCCCCCCGGGCCCGACTAAAAAAAAAAAAAAAAAAAAAAAAAAAAAAAAAAAGGCAGATCTTTTCAGATTACCAGTCCACGAAGGTCATTGAACATGACATCATCACAGAACCCGGCCAAAAGGTACGGTTGAGGCCATATAGGTCCCTGAAGCCCAGAGGCAAGCAATTGCCGAGGAGGTTAAAAAGATGTTTGGAGCTTGGGGTCATAGAAAAATCCCAAAGTGGGGTGGTCGAGCCCCATAGTGCTCATACCCAAACCCGATGGCAGCTTACGTTTCGCAACGATTTTGTAAGCTAAACGAGCTCTAAAAAATTTTGATGCCTTACCCGATGCCCCGGTCGATGAATTGTTTGAGAGGTTAGGACCCGCGAGGTACTCAGTACGTTAGACCTGACCAAGGGCTATTGGCAGGTCCCCCTCACAATGGAGGCAGGGAGAAAACGGCCTTTTCCACCCCAGATGGCCACTTTCACTACGTTGGTCCTTCCCTTTGGCCTACATGGGGCTCCGGCCACATTCCAAGGATGATGGACGTCTTTCCTACAGCCCCATAGAAAATATGCAGCAGCATATTTGGATGACGTGGTGATCTTTAGCACGGGTTGGGAGTCCCACCTGACAAGTGCAAGCTGTCTTTGAGCATAAGGGAACAGGTCTGACCGCCAACCCTAACAAATTGCATAGGGCAGAGGAGGCCCGCTATCAAAGGGTTTCGACATTGGGAGGGGAGTCATCAACCCCAAATGGACAAACTGGAGGCAATTAGAAATTTGGGCCTCAACCGATCTCCAAAGAAACAGGTCGGGCCTTCTTAGGTATCGCAGGGGATATAGGAGGGTTTGTACCCAACTTGCCCCCATAGCAGCCCCGCTTACGGACCTCACAAAAGGGACAAAAATCACTTTGGTCCCAAATGGAACCCGGGGGCTAACAAGCCTTTCAAAGGCTAAAGAGGTACTCTGCAAGAGACCCGTGCTCATGGCCCAAAATTCAGAAAGAAATTTATTGTTCAGGCAGACGCTTCTGAGGTAGGGTTAGGGGCTGTCCTATCACAACTGGTTGAGGGAGAAGAACAACCCGGTAGTTTACCTCAGCAGGAAGCTGTCCACGGGGGAGAAAAACTACGCCATAGTGGAAAGAGAATGCCTGGCCATTAAGTGGCCATCGAGTCGCTGCGTTTTTCTACTTGATAGGTAGACCCTTTAGAGTCATCACAACCATTCCCCTTTAAAGTGGATGGCACAGAACAAAGGAAAAACGCAGGGTGACCCGGTGTTCCTGGCTCTACAGGACTTTAAGTTCTCTGTAGAACATCGCCCGGGTCACAACAGGCCAACGCTTTATGCAATTGTCACGGGTACACAATTTTAAAGGCACAAAGTGCTCCGCCCCACATGTCTGAGCAGAGGGGGGGGATATGTAAGGCCGCAGCTGGGAAGGTCTGCGATGGAGTGTATATCCCAGCCAGGTTCTGGCGTATGCCTGGAGAGAGCAAGATTTCATGCCACCAAGGTAAGAAGCCCCTTTGGGGGAGTGAAAGGCCATTGTTAAATAGGTGGGCGGCAGTACAGACTGCCGACATACATTTAAGTTGTTTTGTTATTTGGGGCCAAACCAGCCTTTTCCGGGGGGTGGGCCCTTTCTTTGGGGAGTAAAGCATAGAGCAGGGTGGGTGTTTAAATCCCCAAAGGGCCCCACCCCGGGTTTCCCCGGTGGTATAAAAGGGTCAGAAAAGGGTAATGACTGGGGGCGTTGCATCTCCAGTTTCCTTTGGGCGGGAGACTTCCCACACTGGGGGCAGCAGTGTCGTAAAACCATCCCCCAAAAGGTGCTAGAGAGGGGGGAAAAAACAAAAACCCCTTTGTGTTTTAAAAAAGGGCGCTCAACGAGCGGGAAATGTAATTTTATGTTTAAAATGTTACTGTGAAATGTTTTCCCCAAATCCCGTTTTTTTTTCTGCGGTTGGAAATAAAAACCGGAAGCAAGACCCCATTTGAACCGTATCGGGCCTTTCTGGTTCCTCATCCTAAAGGAAACTTGTGATTGATCCCCAAGGGGGCTGTGAAAAATTTACGCCCAAAGAATTTTTTAAAAAATTTATATATATATAAAAATATATATCCCAGTAAATATAACACAAATTCCCTATCAAAATTATAGAAAAGGCTAACCCACAGGATTATTGGAAAAACTACAAATAACCCCTGATAAACATAAAAAAGGACCAAAAATAAAAAAACCCCAAAAAAACCCAAAACGCTTTTAAACCCCCCCTTTAACAGAAATAGTGGTCAACCAGGGAACAAAAAAAAAGGAAAAAAGGGGAAAAAAAAACAATCACAAAAACTAGAAAGGCCCAAAATGAAACAGGGGGTAAAGAGTTTAAAACCCTTACCCCCTCGATAGGTGCACTTTGAAAATGGGGTTTTATGGGGCCAAGATATATTAAAAAGGATCCCATAGCGGCTTCCTCAATCAGGATCCATGATGGGTTTAATTCCCCATGTTTCAAAAAGTCTTCCCCCATGTGTAGAAAAAAGTCTCTTAGATAAACAAAACCCCTCACCAACCCTTTTTTTTTTTTTTTTGCCCCCTGTAAAACCCCCACTTTTTTTTTGAAACAAAGTTGCAGACCCAAAAAACGCTTTTCATGTGTGTTTCTAACACATTTTCCAAAAAAAACCCCCCCCACTAAGAGGGTAGAAAAAAGTGAGTTAGATCATCCCCAAAAAACCGCTTTTTGGACTCTGAAATTTTTGTTTCTAAAAAAAAATAAAGGAACAAGACCCAAAAAAACGCGTTTCATGTTTGATTAACATTGGGGGGTTTTTAAATACAACGGTTTTTGGGGGGGTTTGGGGCCCCCTAAACAAAACGGCCGAAAGGGGGGGGCGGGCCTTTTCTCCCCAAAATGAGCTGAAACCCCCTTCAACATTATTGCCCCCAAAAAATTTTCCGCCCAAAAACCCGGAACGGAAAAATGTCCCCAAGTAAAAAGGGGTTTTAGGGGAAACCCGGGGCCGGGCCCGGAAAAACCGGGGGCAAAAAAAAAACCCGTTGCGGTGGGGACTGCCCCGGGGGTTTTTCCCATAGGAGCCCGTTAAACCGTTTGGGGCCCGGTTTTAGGCGGTATCCCAAAACCCCACAAACCGTTAAAAAACCCGGAAACGACAACCCGTCCCGGGGGGAAAAGGCCTTGGGAATCACACACGAAAGCGTTATGACTTTTGCAAACCTTTTTTTTTTCCAAATAAATAAAGGATTTTAGACCCAAAACTGTTTGGTGTGTGATCTAAGAGACTTTCTCTAGCACATGGTGGAAGACTTATTGAGAACATGTGTTATTACCTATCATGGATCCTGATTGGGGAAACGCACCCGATAGGGGTCCTTTTAAATTTATCTTTGGAAAACCCTATACCCCCACATTTAAATTCATTTAAAGCCCCTATGGAGGGACGTAAGGTTTAACCTTGTACCCCTGTTTCAGGCCCTTTTTCGGGTTTTTTATGTGTTGGGTTTACTTCCCTTTTTGCCTGTAATTGCCCCTGTGAGCCTTAATCTTTTAAGGGGAGTAAAAAAAGGGTTATGACCCTGCAACTTTGATTCTAAGTAAATGAGGATACTCCGGTAACATCTCGTGTCCTCACGTTCGTTCCCTCCTGGCGCTGAGCCCCAAATCGCCCGCCCAAAAAACTGGGGGCGTTTAAAAAGGCTTTGGGCCTTTGGGAGTCGCCGCATTTTCCCTCCCTCGTACCGATTTTTTCCCGGGGATCGTTAGGAAGAAAACTTTTTGTTTGGGTTTTCTCTCCATAGGTGGTGAGGGCAGTTTGAGGACGCATTGGCTGTTGGACTTGGACTCTCCCATCTCTGGCCGTCCTGCTGGGCTTTTGGTTCCCATCTGCTCTGGGGACCTGGTAGCTCCTGGCTCAGGATGGTTTGGGGGATCACTTATTACACCTCTTCCAATATTTGCACGATCTTGCTGGGCGGGGGGCGTGTAAACCCTTTGCGCATGATAAAAACCGGGCCCCAAAGCTGAAATAATGTAATGTAAAAATTTCCCGTCTGAGGGGCCCCTTTGGTGGTTACATTGTGGGACCCCCGGGTTTTCCCAGACCCTGCATGGAAAATGTGCACAGTGACACAGATTTTTTTTTCCCCCCCCCCCTCATCTACCCACTGCCCTGACAAGGTAATGTGGGGTCGGGGAAAAAAAATTGGGGGGAAGTCCTCAGCTCTTTTCCTCCTTCCTTGTAATTGAAAACCCTTGGCGGGCAGGGCCCATCTCCCCCACTGTATGGTTGTTGGGCCCTTTTTAGTGAAAACCATTGTTTTTGTTTGAACTTATGTCTGTATTTGTATGCAATTGTATGGAAATTTTGTACCCAAATACCCTAAAAAATTATGTATCTATAACTATGTAGTATGTAAATGTATGAACTAGGTATGTATGTATATGTAAAAAATCAAAGAAAGGAAAGTATCTTTTAATCTATGAAAGTATCAATAGATCTTGTAGTATGTATCTTTTTTATTATGTATGTATCTATATATGTATGTTTTGTATGTATCAAAAATGTTTAAAAATGAAAACTATCAAAACTATCAATCAAAACCCCCTCGAATGTACAGGCCCGGGGTTTAAATTGCTGTTTTAAAAAAAAAAAATGGGAAAAGGGAAATCCGCCCAGAGGAAAAAAAAAAAAATACAAATGTAAATACAGAGCCCCCGGTGGCATCAGTGGTACAGCCCAAAAAATAACTGCGAAGGGTTTCCCAGTCCCCCGAAGGGCCCTTTTCAGTAGTTTTACTTGCACCACTTTGTCACCCCATTGTATTTATAATACTGCCCTCTAATGGCCACTGCCCAAAGCTACAAATCATGTAAACCTTTCTAAAAACTGTAGCCAGAACCGAAAAGCTTCCCAGCTGCACCCCAAAAATCCATTCACACCAAAAATCCGGGGGGGGGGGGGGGGCCCCTTTTAAAGGGGAGCCCCCTGACACCGGCTGTTTTGTAACCATGATTTAAAAATCACCCCTCCCCCCCACAAAATGTTTCTCACCCCCCGTTTTTGACCCCCAAACATATGATGCTGCAAATTTTTACCCCCCCGGACATATGATTTCTGCGTTTTTTCCCCCCCGGAAAAAAGAAAGCGCAGATTAATTTCCCCAGGGCATATGAAAGCTGCGTTTTTTCCCCCGGACAAATTAGGGCCGGGAGATTATTACCCCCAGGGGATTTTGAATTTCCTGCAAAATTTTTTGGCACCTGGAAATTTTTTAACCCGAAAAAATTTTTTCCCCAGAAGATATGGGGCCGCAGAGTAACCCCCAAAATTTTAGGGTGCCTGCAAATTTTTACCCCCAGGAATACGGTGCCTGCAGATTTATTACCCCCTTCCACTCAGGAATACAGTGCCAGCAGATTATTACCTCCAGGAAAAATGGTGCCTGCAGATTATTACCCCAGGACATACGGTGTCTGCAGATATTACTCCCGGACATATGGTGCCTGCAGATTATTCCCCCAGGACATACGGTGCCTGCAATTTTTACCACCAGGACATAGGGTGCCGGCAATTTTACCCCAGGAATAGGTGCCGCAGATTTTTACCCCCAGGAATAGGTGCCTGCAGATTATTTACCCCAGGCATAGGTGCCTGCAGATTTTTCCCCAGGACATATGGTGCCTGCAGATTATTACTCCCAGGACATATGGTGCCTGCAGATTATTTCCCCCAGGAACTATGGTGCCTGCAGATTATTTCCCCCAGGATATAGGATGCCTGCAAATTGTTCTCCCTGGACATATAATGCTGCAGATTATTACCCCCTAGGACATATGGTGCATACAGATTATTATACCCAGGACATATGGTGCATACAGATTATTACCTCTAGGACATATGATGCCTTCAGATCATACCCCAGGACATATGTTGTCTGCAGATTATTACCCCCAGGACATATGTTGTCTGCAGATTATTAGTGCTCAGATGCAGAATTTTACATTTATCCACATTGAACCTCATTTGCCCAGTGGACGCCCAAACCCTCCATGTTCCAGGTCTGCTTAAGTTTATGAGCATCTGCCATAGATTGCTCTACACAACATCGCTTGGTGTCATCTGCAAAAATACAAACAGCAATTGACCCCCCCTCCCCCAGCATTAAAAAATGCATTGATAAAAGAGGCCCCGGTCCTGGGGCCTCGGGGTCACCACTTATGACGCGGCTTAGCCCAAATGACTGGCTGTGATTTACATTTCGGGAATTTTCACACTGGTTTATTTTGTGTATAATGATTATTATCATTTGCATATTACATTCACATCCGATCATGTATTACATTTACACCGGAATAACAGGTTAATCTTGGCCCGTGAAAGGGTGAGGTCTTACTCGCTCTGGTCTCAGCTGTTCATTTGAAAGAATACCTCCCATCATCTCCTAAGGTTACAAGGTGTTCCTCATGGGTGGAGCTTATTTGTCACGTGACCTTATGTGCCTTTGAATTATGGAGAAAATTCCTCCCATCACCTCATTTAAAGTAACACTGTAGATGTTCCTCCCTTGGTGGAGCTTAGTTGTACATGACCATTTGCACCTCTGAACTGTGGAGAGAATCCCTCCCATCATGTTACACCAAAGATGTTCTTCATGGGTGAAGCTGAACAGTTATATGATTGTATGCACCTCTAAACTGTGGAGAAATCCTTCCACAAAATCATGTTACTCTGCAGTAGTTTCACGTGTGGGGCATAAGTGGTACTTGGATCATATGAATTATGGAAATTTGAATTATGGAGGAAAATCCTTCCCCATTACCTCATAATGTAACGGCCTGTAGATGTTCGCTCATGAGTGGAGCTTAGTTGTCACATGGACTGTTTGCGCCTCTTCGAACTGTAAAGGATCTCCTCCCATTACCTCATTATGTAACACTGAGAAATACCTCCTATTAAGTTTCACTGAAGATGTTTCTTGGGTGGTGCTTAGTTGTGTCACGACTTTGTGAGCCTCTAAACTGTGGAGACAATTCCTCTTTTTACTTACTAATAGTACACTAAGATGTTCCTCATGGGTGAGCTAGTTTTCATTTGACCGTATATGTGCCTCTGTTAACTGTTAAAGGAGAATCCCTGAATTATGGAGAAAAATTCATTCCATTTACATCATAATGGTAATACTGTAGATGTTCCTCTTGAGGCAAGCTTAGTTTCACATGACTGTATGCACATCTGAACTGTAAGAGACTCCCTCATTACCTCTATTATGTTCATTGAAGTATGTTCCTCATGGGTGAGCTTAGTGTCAAATGACTGTGTGAGCCTCTAAACTTGTTGGAGACATTTCCTCTTTTTACTTACAGTAGTACACTGAAAATATGTCTCAAAGGGTTGGCCTGTTGTCACAGGACTGTATCTGCCTTTGATTTATGGGAAAACCCTCCATTGTTACACTGATGTTGTTTCCTCATGGTTGAGATTAGTTGTCACATGTAGCTGTGCAAGCCTCTAACTGTGGAAGATAATTCCACTCATTATTCTTATAATAGTACACTAAAGATGTTCCTCATACGCGGAGCTGAGTTTTCATATGACCGTACGTGCCTTTGAATTATGGAGAAAGTCCCTCTGATTACCTCATAATATACACTGAATATGTTTCCTCATGGGTGGAGCTAGTTGTGAGCCTTTCTTAACTGTAAGAGAATCCCTCCCGTTACTCATTAGTAACACTTAAAAATCCCTCCTATTTATGTTACATGAAGATGTTCCTCATGAGGTGCAGCTTATTGTCCATGACTGGGGGGTGTGAGCTCTAAACTATGGTGAGAATCCCTCCCATTACCTTAATAATTCCACCACTGAGATGTTGCTCATAAGCTGGAGCTTTAGTTGTTACTTGATCCATATGTGATTGAATATGGAGAAAATCCTCCCATTTCCCATAAGGTAACACTAAACAAGTTCCTCAATGGGTGGAGCTTACTTGTGACTCGACTGTGTGAGCCTCTAAACTATGGAGAGACTCCCTCCCATTATCATTATAATTGTAACTGAAGATGTTCTCATGGGTGGGGCTTAGTTGTCACTGACTGGATCTGTCTTTGATTCTGTGGAGAAATAAAGGGGCGTAGTTTGTCACATTTTATGTAGGAAAAGTGTCACGGAGGCGAGGACAGTCACAAGCGGATTATATGTAAAAAACTATACTGATGGATTCCAATTTTAATGCAAAAAATAGGCAAAGTTAAAATATATAGGGAGGGATGCAGGACCTTTCCCATAAAATTCCTTGCTTTGATGACCTTTCTGACTCTGACTTCAAAAAAACTTCATCAAAGTAAAATCTGTGTTGACAGTTGGTACAGGTAAGATTAAGTTGCTTGTCCTATAACCATAAAGAGGCACCCGTTATATTTTTGACTGGAGGATCATCTCTGTACTGTTTGCTGGAGCTCCCGTCCTTGCACATGTGGTGGTGTCGTGTCAATCATCAGTCTTCCAATCTATTTAACCTCTAAGCACATAAACACATTTTTTTCACCAATCACCATGTCTGGTCTTTGGTCCGGCCTCGAGGAGCTGCTACGTTTACTGTCATCGGTCATCCTTACCCAACAGTTGGTCTCTTCCACGTACTCAAACACGGACCGTGGTCCCTCCAAACTGGGCCACATAGATGAACAGCCGTCCCCGGCACCTGCACGGTGGTGAAAGTCTCGAGCTCGAGGACATTGAGCTCTGCAATGGCAACCAAGGGCCCTATTGGTCCCTCCTTATCATTGGTCTCCTCATCTACCTATGTTTCATTTCTCCAGATTGTTGACCATGTGTAGCCAAAGTCGTTTCCTAGAAGGGCATACCATTGTTTTCCAAGCAACAGGGCTGAAAGACGTGAGACCCTCGGAAGGTAACTGCTGGAGTTGCCGAAACTGGAGCCATCCAGCGGACGAGGGACGAGTCACCCATGTAGCGAACTAGGCAATGCAAAGATTCCATCCTCCGCATCGGTGAAGTGCTTCACGCAAAGACATCACATGCCATCCGGGATTTACGTCAGCGTTCTAGATGCTTGTTCTCGAACCGATACACGAGAGGCCTCTGGGAACCGCTGCTCATGATGAGGTGCAGAGAACCCGAGAGAAGGAGAGGTTCCGCATCAGTGTCCCGGTACCATCGTGGTAACTGCTGTTGAGGGTAGAAGCCACGTCCTATCCCACCGATTACAAGGTGCTGCTCCCAGGACTTGGCACTGTCGGCTATGATGAAGTAGTGCTCGCTTCGGCCGAGGTGAAGCTTTCCAATGTCATTCGGGTTTTGGTATCGGGGAAGTGCGTGTGAAGCCAGATGGAACGTCGATGGGCTCCCCGGAGAGGGGTCCTGACGGTAAATGGAGGTGCCGCCATAGAGCTGAGCCACCACAACAAAGAGCTGCTGCCCAATAACCAGCGGCAGGCAGGAGACCACAGCAATACCTGAGAGCCCAAAGCAAGAAGGTAAGTGAGGACCAGAAGCTGGATACGTGGGGTTCAAAACCTCAGCTCAGAGGGGTTGTACATACCCCAAACAAAACCAATATTTTGTAAAGCTCAAGAAGCTTGTTGGGGTGGGGCGTCTTTATGCAATTAGACCTCAATTGATTATATGGAACATAGGCGTGCAAAATATTATGCAATGAACACCAAGTTAGGTATTCTGGCGGCACAACTGAAATCATTGGGTGGTGCTTACTTTTGCTAATCAAAACCATTAAAGGGGTTTGCCACGATCTCATTTCATGCCTCCTACATCCAGCTCTTCTGCTCTGTGTGCATCACTAGGTGGGGTGTTGTGAGTGATTTTTTTGAATTGCAGATCATGTGACCCTGCAAGATAACATCACCAGACCTTTCCTCTCTGTAGTCAAAGAAAGGTCTGTTTATGTTAAAGAGCTGTGAGGTAGGATACTATGTAGTCAGAGGTAAAGTTTTTTGCTCACAGCACAAGGGTCTTGGTTCAAAATCCTTGCAGGGAACTTAACCTGTGGATTTTTTTTTCCTTTTAAAACAATGCACAGACTCACTGAGGTTTCTTTGTTTATTAGCACTGTTTTGACTTATACTAACTAGTCCAAAGGACAGGAGCAGATTGACATGCACCCAGAACGGTGCAGATTTATAATAATGATGAATGGTGAAAATGTTTGTTATTTAATTTACAAACTTCCCGCGTCAATTTTACTTTGTGGCAAAACCCCTTTAGGTGATATCTGGGGCACAATGAGGATTTTGGGTGTTGGTGCTCTTTATGGAAATTAAACGACGGAATATTTTTGGGCAAATGGGACTCATGGGGGTGGTGCTTATTATGCAAATTAACACACAAAATAAGTAGTCTGGGCACAATGGGGTTCATGTTGTTCTTATGCGAATGGGCCCGGGGAGGGGGGGGGCGGTGTGGGGGGGGCGGGGGGGCGGGGGGGAGGGAGGGGGGGCGGGGGGGGGGGGGGGGGGGGGGGGGGGGGGGGGGGGGGGGGGGGGGGGGGGGGGGGGGGGGGGGGGGGGGGGGGGGGGCGGGGGGGGGGGGGGGGGGGCGGAGGTGGGGGAGGGGGGGGTGGGGGGGGATGGATTTTGGATTATGCAAAGTGGATTTTCTGGGGTTCATAGAGGTTTGGCAGGTTATCAAATACAGACCCACCAAGTGAGTATTGTGAAGCTATATTGGAAGGTATTGTCATATAAAGCCCTGGAGTCTGTATGGGCAAATTCCCAAACTAACCTGCAGGGGGAGTATTTTCTACATAGACCCCTCTGTGGCAATGGACAAAACCTTTAGGTTTAGTATTGTCCAATCACATGGTCAGCAGAGGGACTCGGAAGGGTCGGTGTGATGGCCGGTAAAAAGTTAGGAGGCTCTGCTGTTCTTGTGCTGTTCCGCTGTTTATTCCTTCTAGAAATGTATTGCTGAATCTGTGTTACCAATTTGGGGGCGCGTCCTGCACAGTCTACCATTGTCCAATCACAGTCGGGTCATGCCCTTTCAGAATTGGAATGGTAACACCCACCTGACAGATTTAGTCATAAATTGTTGAATGGAGCAGCGATAGAGCATGTGCAGGGCTGCTCCAGCCACAGTCTATGGTATAACAGAGCGCTGTACTCCTCTGTCTCCATCACTCCCATAGAGGTTTGTATAGAGGCAGCACTACACATGCTCACCCACTGCTACAGTCACATCTATGGGAGGGCAGAGCGCTCTTTACTCCTCTGTCTCCACATCACTCATTGAGTTTGTATAGAGCAAGCACTGCACTCTCGTTCACCGCTCCACTATCAGTCTATGGGAGGGCTAGAGCTCTGTTACTACACTATCATCCTTCACTCCCTGGAGTTTGTTTTTAGAGCTGCTCTGCACCTGCTCGAACCACCGCTCCATCAGGTCTATGGGGAGGGCAGAGAGCTTGTACTCCCACTTTCTCCATCACTCCCTGGGCGTGCAGTTTGTATTGAGCTGCACTGCACATGCTCGACCCCGCCTCACTCACAATCTATGGGGGGGCCAGAGCGCTGTACTCCTCTGTCTCCAACTCAGTCCCTTAGCGTTTGTATAGAGCAAGCATTGCTAATGATCGAGACCACCGCTCCATTCACAGTCTTGGGAAGGGCAGAGTGCTATACTACGGCTTTGTCTGCATCACTCCATAGAGTTTGTAATTGAGCAGCGTGCACATTGCTCGACCAGCCGCTCCATTCCAAACAAGATCTATGGCGAGGGGTAGAGCGCTATACTCTGCTTTCTACTATCAGTCTCATTGAGTTTGTATAGATCAGCACTGAACATGCTTGACCACAGCTCCATTCACAATCTATGGGAGGGCAGAGCTCTGTACTCCACTATCGCCATCGTCCATAGAGATTGAGAGAAGCAAGACATGCAATGCTAGGAACATCCCTCCATTCACAGTCTATGGGAGGGCAGAGCGCTGTACTCTTCTGTCTCCATCACTCCCATAGAGTTTTTATAGAGCAGCAGTGCACATGCTCGACCATGCTCCATTCCATTCAATGGGAGGGCCAGAGCGCTATACTCCGCTATCTCATCATGTCCCATAGGTGTTGGTTTATAGCAGCAGTTCACATGCTCGACCACGCCC
Source organism: Phyllomedusa bahiana (assembly GCA_025379985.1). Taxonomy (NCBI): domain Eukaryota; kingdom Metazoa; phylum Chordata; class Amphibia; order Anura; family Hylidae; genus Phyllomedusa; species Phyllomedusa bahiana. The sequence continues at coordinate 8,311 of JAODAL010061142.1, read as the reverse complement.
TCACTCACCAGTCTATGGGGGGCAGAGCTCTGTACTCCACTATCTCCATCAGTCCCATAGAGTTTGCATAGAGCAGCAGTGCACATGCTCGACCACTGCTCCATTCACAGTCTATGGGAGGGCAGAGCTCTGTACTCCGCTGTCTGCATCAGTCCCATAGAGTTTGCATAGAGCAGCAGTGCACATGCTCGACCTCTGTTCCATTCACAGTCTATGGGAGGGCAGAGCACTATACTCCACTATCGCCATGTCCCATAGAGTTTGTAGAGAGCAGAACTGCACATGCTCGACCACTGCTCCTATCACGTCTAAGGGAGGGAGAGTGTATCTCGCTTTCTCCAATCAGTCTCATTGAGTTTGTATATGAGCAGCAGTGCCAATGCTCGACCATCCGTTCCATTCTCAGTCTATGGGGAGGGTAGAGCGCTATACTCTGCTTTCTCCAATCAGTTCATATAGTTTGTATAGGTGCAGCAGTTGCAACTGCTTGACCAGCCGCTCCATTCACAAATCTAATGTGAGGCAGAGCAACTGTACATACACTTATCGCCAATCAGTCCCTAGAGTTTTGTAGAGAGCAAGGACGGACTGCACATGCTGGACCATCCCTCCATTCACAGTCTATGGGAGGGCAGAGCGCTGTCTATTCTGTCTCCATCATCCATAGAGTTTTGTATAGAGCAGCAGTTCACATGCTCGACCACCGATCCAGTTCATTATGGCGAGGGGCAGAGTGCTATTATCCGCTATCTCCATCAGTCCATAGTGTTTGTATTTAGCAGCAGTTCTCTCTTGCCGTCCACGCTTCATCACAGTCTATGGGGAAGGGCAGAGCGCTATTCTCACTATCTCATCAGTCCATGAGTTTGTATATAGCAGCAGTTCACATGCTCTGACACCCCTCCATTCACAGTCTATTTAGTGGGAGGGCAGAGCGCTATACTCCACTATCTCCATCAGTCCCACTAGAGTTTGCATAGGAGCTGCAGGTGCCAATGCTCGACCTCAGTTCCATTCACAGTCTATGGGCGAGGGTAGAGCGCTATACTCGTCTGTCTCATCAGTCCATAGAGTTTGTAAAGAGCGGCAGTTCACATGCTCGACCACCGCTCCACTCACCGTCTATGGGGAAGGGCACAGAGCGCTCTGTACTCCACTATTCGCCCCATCGAGGCCCATAGAGTTTGTAGAGAAGCCTGGATGCACATGCTACGACCACACCCCTCCATTACAGTCTTTGGAGGCCATAGCGCTGTATACTCTTACTGTATCCATCTCTCCCATAGTGTTTGTATAGAGCAGCGAGTGCACATGCTTGACACCCCTACTTCACAGTCTATGGGAGGGCAGAGTGTCATACTCCGCTGTCTTGCATCCTCCATAGAGTTTGTATATAGCAGCAGTTCACATGCTCGACCACCGCTCCATTCACAGTCTACGGGAGGGCAGAGCACTATACTCCCCTGTCTCCATCAGTCCCATAGAGTTTGTATAGAGCAGCAGTGCACATGCTCGACCACGCTCCTTCACTGTCTATGGGCGGTTGAGCTCGGTACTCCACTTTTCCATCAGGTCCCATTAGCGTATGTATGAACAAGCAGTGCACATGCTCGACCACTGCACCATTCACAGTCTATGGTATAACAGAGCGCTGTACTCCTCTGTCTCCATCAGTCCCATAGAGTTTGTATAGAGCAGGACTGCACATGCTCAACAACCGTCCTTCACAGTCTGTGCACTATTTACTCCGCTGTCTCCATCAGTCCCAAGAGTTTGTTATAGTGCGCAGCACTGCTCCATGCTCGACCACTGCTCCACTCCAGTCTATGGGAGGGCAGAGCACTATATGCCGCCTAGTCTGCATCAGTCCCATTGAGTTTGTATAGAGCAGCAGTGACATTGCTCGACCACCGCTCCATTACAGTCTATGGGAGGGCAGTGCGCTGTACTCCCTGTCTCCATCAGTCCATAGAGTTTGTATCAGAGCAGGACTGCACATGCATCGACACCACGCTCACTCACAGTCTATGGAGGGCAGAGCGGCTGTACTCGCTGTCTCCATCAGTCCCATAGAGTTTGTATATAGCAGGGACTGCACATGCTCGACCACGCCACTCACAGTCTTATGGGAGGGCAGATAGGGCTGTACTCTGGGGGGCTGTCTCCATCAGTCCAACAGGGTTTGTATCATTGTCTTATGAAAAATTCTGCAGATTTCGTTCTATTACATTTTGTTTCAATTCTACATTATTCTCAAGATCTTGTTTCCTCTGTTTGGAATCCAAACTTTCTATTTCTTAGAGGTGAAGGGGCCCTGTCGCCCCGGCAGAGAAGCAAAGACCGGTCAGATTATACGACCGGTATCTGCAGTGTTTTTGGGCCTTGCACATAGGGGAGGCTTTTTCCACATGTTTGGCAGAGGGATAAAGCCCTTCCCCCTTCGCATTTAGGAATTGTTCTTCATTGTCGCCCGTAAAACCGGAACGGTTAAAAGAATGAACGTGTTCAATGTTTTTCGGGTACCGCCGGCTGTGGGGACCGACTTCACGGATATTTTCCAAGGAACGTCCATTCTGGGATTGACAGTTGGTTTACAGACAGTTGTCAAAACCGTAAACCGTCTGAATAATACCGTTCTCAAAAAACCCCCTCCGCCGTGTGGTTGTGTCCTAGCAACGGCACAGTCCTCCTACTTGCCACAGCTGATGTTTGTAACAATTTTGTATCAGCTGACAATCCTTTGCGGCCCTCTGTCCTGATATTTGGGATCAGCTCGCCAGGTAAATTGCCTCGTCTGGCTGCTGACTTCATGAGGATTCTCTTATCTGGATTACAATGGAACAAACCCAACAGCTCTGGGTGTAACCGGGATCTTTTATGTAAAGCAGAAATCTTGAAGAAGTGAAATAGAATAGAAGCCCTTTAATGGAGCATTGAGGGCTTATGCTCTAAAATACCTTAAAATTTGTACCCCAACAGGGGGTAATAAACTTGGATACTTGTATCATGACCCCTGGGGAATCGCAGTATTTCCCTTTGATAATGTCATTGTTTCTGAATTCATACGCCACATTGATCCCACTCCAGGAAGGTGCATCTGCCCTCAAACGGGTTTGTTGATTCACCACATAGTGCTCCGAATTATACTCAAAAAGCCTTGGACGGACAGGGAGGGAAGCTTAAACGTCATCGCTGTACATTGTCTGGGGAGATAGAACCTCTACTTCATATTGCCCATTCTGCCCTGCTGCAAAGGGCCTGTTGGGGTTGTTTGGGGTGGGGGGGGGGGCTTCAAGACAAAATTAGTACCCCAAAAGTACAGCAAAAAACAAATACCTAATTATCTGTATCGGAAAGCGTGCTTGGGTATTGACAGGATGTGGATCCTGCAGCAGTAGCAGCCATAGAAGCTTGTTATGGGGCCCAGTGGTTGAGGGGGCGGGCCACTGAAGTAAATGCACAATGCCACCTTTTTGTAGCTTAATACAAGCTTTTACTATCTAGCTCTACTATGTTAGGATTCTCTGGTTAGGTGGAGGTTTCTTATTTATACTTTTATTGTTGCTGCTGTTCTTTATCCTTAATCATAAAGGTGGTGGGGGCCCTTCTTATTGTGCTATGGGCCCTATGCCTTATAGTTATGTCCCTGATGACAGACATTGTGTCACCCAGCTTTCCTGGAATCACAACCTCCGTAAAGACAGATGCAGATGTGTATATGAAAGTAGTAGCATGTACTGGCACAAAAAGTGAGCACAGCCATGTCAGAAGGATAAAGGTCTAGCTCCCCGAAGCTAAAGGGGTTGTCTCACTACAATGATGGTTGTCTTAAGATCTTGCAAAAAAACAAGTCACTTTGCAATATTGTGAGTCCATTAACAGTGTCCTTCCTTTTCCTAGATATCCTCTTGTATGGCTGGATCAGCTCCTCAGGTCACTATAGCTACAGACCTGTTCAATCCTCTCTGATGGGTGACCAGCACTGGTTGCCTATTGCTATCAGACTGTTCAATCTCTCCTGATAGGCTTGCCGGCACTGGTTGCTATAGCTACAGACCTGTTCAATCTCTCCTGATAGGCTTGCCAGTGCTGGTTGCTATAGTTACAGACCAGTTTAATCTCTCATGATCGGCCTGCTTGCCAGCAATGGTTGATAATAGTACAGACCTGTTTTTTTTTTGTTTTTTCCTTTCTTGTTGTTTGTTTGATCGTGTGTCTCCTGATAGGCTGTCAGCACTGGTTCTATAGCTACCGACCTCTGTTTGGTCTATCCGATAGGCTCTCGTCAGCACTGGTTACTATAGTACAGACCTGGTTCATTCTTCTTATAGGCTGCCAGCACTGGTGCTTATAGCTTCAGTCCTGGCTTCTACTGCAGCACTTGTTAGAACCAGTAAAACAAACCCGAATTCAAAATGAAACCAAGGGGAAAACAGAACTGAGGTGAGATGAATCAATGTTGTGAGACAACCCCTTTTAAAGGTTCTCCTTGAGGAGACCTTCTGCTCAATGTCAATTATCCCCATTTGGGACTCTACTGCCATTCAGAAGTTCTGGGAAAGACTGGAGTGGACCGTTACCAAACTGTGAAGTCATGTGATTTTATATTGGATTATCAGACAGCATCCCCAAAACCAGAGGACCCCCTGCTGCTGGTGACCCTCATAGGGATACAACCGGCCACGGGCCATTGTTGGAGAGCTGCACCTCACTGGCTGCTCACTCAAGTTAGAGTCCGCTCTGTGAGCTCATGGAGACCTTTCCCTCTTATGTAAACTTCCCTGGAACCTCACAAGGCAGTGGACGGGTGGCCACATTGCAGTTGCTTCCCTGGACCTTGGACCCACGACACCAGCCACTTATCTGACAGTCCAGTGTAGAGGATTCCGCGCAAGATCGTGTAGGAAAAGCAATAAAATTACGAATAGCGCATAGAAACGTTCCTTTTCCTCGGAGGAGGTCGCCCAGTCCTATGTGATTTCTCATTTGTTTTGTGTTTTTTATGTTTTGTTACATTTGGTATCCTGTGCAGTCGATCATAACATAAACAGCCAGTCGTATACTGATACATGTATCGCTGGCCGGTTTGTAAGCTACAAACTATCAGGACTGACAAACATTAGTGCAGTTGAATTGTTGAGCTCACAGAGCATTGTCTTAGACCAGACCTGGGGCATTGTTAGGCCCATGGACCGCATCCCGGCCTGCCGCCCCGTACTGTTCCCAGTTTCTGCTTCTAGACAATATTATATTAGCGCTGACTGCTATTACTATTAATATGCCCGATTGGAAAACTGGCGATGAAGTGAGTCTTTGCAACTGCTGCCTCTCCTCGGCCGCACAGCCGTTATAGGGGGCCTATGTTTATACATGCCTTACTGAGGGGAGCTAATATAATATCTGCGCTGGGGGGCCTATGTTTATAACTGCCTTACTGAGGGGAGCTATATATACTGCGCTGAGGGGGCCTTGTATATACCTGCCTTTTCTGAGGGGAGCTATTAAATGCCTGCTGGGGGGGGCCTATGTTTTACCTGCCTTACTGAGGGGCTATATATACTGCCTGAGGGGGCCTATGCCCAATTTTACCAGCCTTTACTGAGGGGAGCTTATATTATGCCTGCCTGGGGGGGGCCGAATGTATTTACTGCCTTACTGAGGAGCTATATATATCTGCCCTGGGGGGGGCTATGTATATACACTGCCTTACTGAGGGGAGTATAATATCACTGCCTGAGGGGGACTATGTATAGTATTACCTGCCTTTCTGAGGGGAGATATATATGACGGCCTGGGGGGGGCCTATCTATATACCTGTCTTACTGGGGGGGAGGAGCTATTTATACCTGCATGGGGGCGCTATCTATATACCTGTCTTACTAAGGGGAGCTATATATATCTGCCTTGGGGGCCTATGTATATACCTGCCTTACTGAGGGGAGCTTATATATACCTGCTTGGGGGGCCTATGTATATACCTCGCACTTACTGAGGGGAGCTATTTACCGCTGTGGGGGCCTATTGTATATACCTGCCTTAATGAGGGGAGCTATATATACCTGCTGGGGGGTCCTATCTATTATACCTGCCTTACTGAGGGGAGCTATATATTACCTGCCTGGGGGGCCTATCTATATAACCAGCCTTACGAGGGTCTAGTATATATATCTGGCCTGGGGGGGGCCCTATTCTATATACCTGACTTACTGAGGGGAGCTTTATATATCTGCTGGGGGGGCCTATTTCTTTTATACCTGCACCCTTTACTGAGGGGAGCTATATATATCTGACCTGGGGGGGCTTATCTTATACCTGCCTTCTGTTGGGGAGAGCTATATATATCTGCCTGGGGGGGCCTTTCTATTTACCTGCCTTACTGTGGGGAGCTATATATATCTTGCCTGGGGGGGCCTATCTATATACCTGTCTTACTGAGGAGAGGCGATATATATGCCGGGAGCCTATGTTACTGTACCTGTCTTACTGAGGGGAGCTATAGATACCTGACTGGGGGGGGCCTATGATATTACCTGCTTACTATAATGGGGGGATAAAGGGGGGGGGCTATATATACCTCCTGACCTGGGGGGCTTATGTATATACTTGCCTTACTATGGGGAGCTATATATACCGGCTGGCGGGGCTATGTATATACCTGCCTTCTGAGGGGAGCCTAATTACCTGCCTGGGGGGGGGGTCCAATCTTATACACTGCCTTCTGTGGGTACAGAGTAAGTTTCCACCAAAAATAAAACCCCATAAGCTATTTTTTTCCCGTTCACCCTGTGTTTTTTTTGGTTTTGTTATTTAGTCGGCCCTCTAAACTCATCCCCTTTTTCTGTGGTCCCATGGGAAAATGAATGCCCAGCCTGTCTAGATGAATACAACCTGTAATAAAATATATACGAAACTCCCCTTTTTCCCAACAGCTCTGAGAAACTATAAGGTCTGCCCAGATTTTCAGGTTATCTTGAATATTGGTTTGAAATCCAATTGTTTCAGATGTTTGACTCCCTGGATGCCTGGATCATTTTTTGAGCATGCTGGGAGTCAATAGCTTTGCAACAGTTGGGGGAACCAAGGGTTGAAACCCATGTACTTGAAATAATAGGCAGCGACATAAAATTTACCTGATTCAGACAGCAGAGATCTTGAATAGAGAGGAATTTAAAACAATGGGAGACATGTGCGACCATGAACGGGCTTTTAGCCTGTTTTTTGGCGTACATTGCCCTCCCAGCCTGAATTTCCCGCTGGGACGCAGGAACATGCGGTGTTAGGGGAGCGGTTCGACCACTTTCAGCTGCGCCGCATGAGAGGGGGGGGCAGTGGGCGCGGGATGTGGGCGCGGGGTAGGCGTTCCGGGGCGGGACGCGGCGGCGCTCGTATACTCCGAGGCATGTATGATCGCGGGTCGGCAAGCGAGGCGCCGAGTGCAGCGCTCGTCAGCTCCGAAAGGCTGGACCAGGTTTTTTTGGCTAAATGCTCGGCGGAGGCGAAGGAAGACGGATCGGGAAACATGCGAGGAAGAGCTAGATAGAAGATGCGACAGAAATCTCGGCGCTCGCTCGTGCAGCAGGAGTATGATTCCGAAAAATATCGCTTTATTAAAGGCGAAAAACCTTGTCAGGAAAAGAGCTGAAACGAAAAAATAAACATAATAATAAAAAAACACTTTCCTAACTCTAGAATGGCGCAATACAAAGAATTATGATATGGAAATTGCCGGGAAATAACAGTATTCAATTCTGAAACCTATTCTCGTATTGGTCGGCATAAACAGCATTCAGAAAGGAGCGACAAGTGAACATTAAAAACCTATGAGGGAAGGATTGACAATCAGAAAATTTTTCCACGGCGGCGATAATTCAACAAAATACAGGTAAAAAAGACAGAGAAAAAGAGGCGGATTGGCTGAGCTAGGGGGCTTGGCTAGCTTCGGCCAAATCAGAAATAGAAGCGACAAAGACCTTCATTCTAGTTATGGAGAAGTTTAGACCATCAGATATTCCAAGGATGGGACAGTTCAAAATTACAGTAAAAAGACTAGAAAAGAGTGATTTGGCTGAGCTAGCGGATTGCGTGGCTATCCCAGCAATCAGGAGAGCAAGATTACTTCTTCCCATCTTATAGTTATGGAGAGCATGGGGGCGCAGGCTGAAATCTCGGCGCTCAGCGCGTGCGGCATGAAATATTAATCAAAAAAATCATTTTTATAAAGTGTAAAAACATTATCTAGATAAAGAGACAGATCCCTTCTTTTTCCTATACATAGGGAATTGCCATAGATGAGAATTGCGGGGGGAATACA
>JAODAL010061141.1:0-20499 GCA_025379985.1 Phyllomedusa bahiana | reverse complement strand
GGTTGATTCTTGGGGCACATCATGGAGGTTGATTCTCGGGGCACATCATGAAGGTTTATTCCTGGGGCCTACCATGCAGGTTGATTCTTGGGGCCCATCATGGAGGTTGATTATTGGGGCCCATCATGGAGGTTGATTATTGGGGCACACTAGTGGAGGTTAATTCAAGGGACCACCAGTGGAGGTAGATCCTTGGGTCCCACTGTGAAAGTTGATTCTTGGGGCCCACCATGGAAGTTGATTCTTGGGGCCCACCAGTGGAGGTTGATTCTTGGGGCCCACCAGTGGAGGTTGATTCTAGGTGCCCACCAGTGGAGGCTGGTTCTTGGGGCCCTGAGAGCATACCAGGACTTATTTATTCCCCTTATGGCAGTGGGGGGAGAAAAGCATGGTCATGGGAAAAAAATCAATCTTAGACATTTTTACAATAAATATCAAGGTTGACCCGTGACTTTGTCCAAGTTTTTAATTTTGTCTCAATGTGCATTTCAGTTGGACTATAATAGATATTCATTGGTGCGTTTCTCTATTTTTTATACCAATTATTATTTATTTATGGCCTATAGACGGTAATGTTCAGTTTAGGATTACCCTGTTTTACAAGATGAGGAATAAAAGTTTTATAATATTTCGTTCGCTATTATCTATGATTTTGTCTGAGATCTGAATTTTGAACAGCCCCGGTCATTCACTTGAATTATTCGGTGATTTGTGCATAAGAAAACCAAAGGTGATGGGTTCCCTTTAAGAAGGGCTCGTTCCTCACATACAACACGTTCATATCTCCCTGTCCTTCTGACTCATTGAGAATCTTTATTCTCCAGTCTGGCCACATTCCAAGTTCTCGTACAAGCCAGCAGCTGGCATGTTCAAAATTGGCTGGCTCCATAATGGATTTTTGGGGGTTTAAAAAAAAAAAAAAACCAAAAAAAAAACCTGAGACTATTGTTAGATCAGATTTTGCCCACCTGTCCGAACAAAGATATCTCTAAATAAAAGCAAAGTAAGTCAAACCCAGGCCCGGTGGCAAACAAAACCAGTTTCAAACATTGTCTGCCAAAGGACTCATGTGTGAAGGGTACTGACATCAAAGTCACACATCAGATTTCTTTCCCACAGTTGAACAATTACCAAATAAACTTGAGACTGTCGAAAAAGATGATCTCAAGTTTATAAAAGAAAAAAAAGAGAGAGAGGTATTAAAACCGTGTTCATCCTGGACTTCATAAAGGAAACCTGCCCTGGTTATATACACAAGCCACAGGATATATCGGAAGTCTTTAGAAGGGGGACCACAGGGGTAGGTAATGTAGGTCAACTTTCCTAAAATAATCTCAGTATAAAATTTAGAGAACCCTTTAATAATTTGTAACAAAAACACGTATGCATGTGACTGGAGAATAGCTTGTACTTGGCTGAACTGGATGGACGTCTGTCTTTTTTTTCGGCCTTACAAACTATGTAACTATGCTCTCTACTCTCAATTTTTAATTTCAGGACATGGCCATATAACATAATAACCATTGTGTTAGAAGCAACTAGGGCATTTAGGTCCCAACTGAGAGACCATCCATGAACCCCCCCTCCCAAGAGTGTTATTTTTAGACAGGTTTTAAAGGGGTTGTCTCACTACAAGGATTGCTGCTTTTTATGTTTAAGATTTTTGAAAAAACAAGCATTTGAAATATGTTCCCTTAACAGTGCCCTCCCATTCTGAGATATCCCCCTCTTGTATGGGTGCATCAGTCCTCCGGTCCTATAGTACAACCTTTTTTATCTTCCTGATGGCTGTCAACACCGGTTGATAGTACAGCCGTTTATCTTGATGGGCTCCCAGCATGGTTGCTTAGTATAGCCCGGTTCTACTGCAGCCTAGTAGAAGCCAGTAAAAACGCTCCTGAATTCTAAATGAAACCAAGAAAAGAGGGAAAATCAATATAGTAAGACAACCCCTTTAAGGAGGTTTTCTCACTATCATGATTAGGTTTCAATATGTAGGTAAAGGTAAAAAAAGGGGACTTTTTTAAATAAAATGTTATTTTGTTTTCCCAGGTCAGAAGTTTAAAAGATTTTATTTGCACACAAGTTTTCTCTTTTTCTGCCCATTCTCCCTTTCTGATAGCAAAGAGATGGGGACTAAACAATTTTGGACAAGCAGAGATTTGGGGCGACTGTATAAAGCTCGCCGGGTCGGGGCGCGTTTTCCCCGCTATTTTTCCGGGTAAAATCTGCGCCGATTTATGGGGGCCGGGCCCTCAACTTTCCTATGAAAGTCCCCCCACCTCCCAGTGTGTTGGCGAGTGAGGACGGGGGGCCATGCGGCGCTGCGCCTGAGATTGCCGGGGCCCGGAGGTATGCGGTCATCCATGGGGGAAAAGTCCGCCGCGCCATTTTTAGGCGGTGGGGGGACCGGGAGAGGGGGGCTGCCCTAGATTCGCCGTCCGGGGGTGCACCGTACTTTGGGGGAAAAGCCCCGGCCTCCCCAGGTGTGGGGGGCAAGTGCGGGGACAGGGCGCATGCGGGACTTAGGCGCCGGCGGACTGCGCCGAAAATCTTTCCGATGGGAGACAGGCTGGAAAACAGCGAAAATCTTTTCCCCATGCCCGGGGGGAGTGGAATCAAAAATCGCCTTTTAAAGGCGTTAAAACTTCTCGAAAAAGAGCTAAAACCCCTTAAAAAAAAAAAATACAAAAAAACAAAATCATTTTCCAATTCCTAATTCAAAAAATAGGATATAGATTTCAAGAAGACCCCACAGAGGGGGACATGATGCAGAGATGCAGACCCCACCTAAAGCGCACAGGGACCCCTCTTCTCCCAGACTTGGGGCCCCCCCTCTCCGCAGACCCTTTTGACCAAGGGACGCTGGCCAATTCTTGAAACTTACCCCTAAAAAGGCTGATTTCAGGCCTGTGGCAAAATTAAAGGAAAACTTGTAATCAAAAAATTGCGCAATGCCCAAGACTCACTAAGGGGCAAAAGGGGTCGACACCTTAAAAACAGCGCAGACGATACCTCGTATACCCCCCACCGGGAGCAATGTGTGCCCCCCGGCTCTCCTGCTTCAGATACCCAAAACCCTGGAAGATTTAGACAACGGGGGGACGCCGAAAACAACTGGGGTGCGGGGGCCCGGGAACCCAAAGGGAGAGGAAACCTTAATCGTCCTTAAGCCATCTTTAATAACCCCCTGGGACTCCCATGCTTCACCATAAAGTTTGACCGTCGCATAAGCGCTGCGCCCAAAGTCAGCGCTCAGAAAACCCAAGGGACATAATCTGCTGCGTGCATGTTTTTTACTGTGAAAGAGAGGATCAGGGAAATCAGGAAGCAAAAGCAAATAGACTATGCGGGGGGCCACAGTCCCACTTACCCAATTTTTCCGGGACACGTTTGCAAAGAAACGACATTTTCACCCACTTTTTTCCCTGCTAAAGGCCCGGGGCATTGCCTATGATGGGGTACTCATTTGCCCTTTTTGCCCCCAAAAATGGCAAACCGCAACTCCAGAACAATGAGGACTTGCAAGCTTTCTGCTCATTTTCTAATATTACCCCTCCTGAATAAGGGATTGGGAATTGCACCCCCCAAAAATCTCCCCCCCAATCTGAGCCAAGCACGAAGCAAAGGAGACCCCAGCCTAGAGACCTTGGGGGGACCCCCCTGCCCTCCCCCCCACTCCCCCAATCGGGGACCCCGGACGGGAAAGGAATGCTTTACCTCCCCGCCGGCGGTGTTTAAAGGGAGACTTGAAAGAAGCGGGCACACCCTCTCCCTCCCCCTTTCCTATCTTTCCCCTCCCCCCCCCCCCACCCACAACCCCAACCTCCGGGCCTGTCATCTAGGGTGGCGCCAACGTCCTTTTCTCTCCCCACTTGGGTATTTTTGGGCCCAGGTTACTCTCGTAGAATTGTCTTATATTCCCCCAATCCAACACTTTGGTCTAAACCTATTACCCCCCAACTTTTGTCGACCCTGTATGCAAGGTAGCGTTGTCTCGTACCCCAGGTAGGGGTTCCCACAAGTTCTCCCTACCTAGCTGGGGTATTTTGAATCCGGAATGCTCCGAGTTTCCCAAACCCTCGTTATCGAGGTTCGTATTCCCACCCCATTCCTTTTCCCGATTTTGAGGAGGGGTTTTTTTTGGGGGCCCTTTTTCTTTTGCCCTATCTAAGGCAAATTTGGGGCCTTAGTAACAGTCTCATAAGGTGGATTTTTCCAATGCCCTTTTAATTGTTTTGTGCGTGTCAATGTCTGGCTCCTTGTCTCTTCCCCTCCCTCATGCCCTGTCTGCGAGAACTAAGTTTCCTGGGGGCTCCCTGGTCGCGATTTCGCGACCGGGGGAAGGGGACATCTGCTCTTCCCACCTGATCACAATGCGAAAATATTCATTAATGTCAAGGGATTGAATTCAAATGTAAAACGGAGCTTTTTTTTGATGTCTTAAGGGGTAAAAGCAATATGTATTTTTCAAAAACCCCATTTTAACAAAGTAGAAATTTTAATTTTTGCAAACACTTGTACCGAGACCTTTCGGGCCCTCACATGAAGGAAAAAAAAGGCTGGTATGATTTTGCTTTCTAGTAAATGTCCATTCCAAATTCAGGATTCAATCCTGGCCCCCCGGGTCGTTATGTAATTTAAAAAGGCATATAGTAGGAGACGCAATTGACGCCTGTAACTTTATGCCCCAAACCCCCGCAGGTTAGATTTTTGAAAAAAATTTTTGAGAAAATTTTGCCAGTTTCCCCTGGGGCCCCACTCCTTGTTGGCGGAGATTTAAATTTTTTTCCGAGAAAATGGACAAGTTGTTATTGCGGGGCAGAGCTTACCCCATCCTTGATCCTTTAGTGGGGGATTTCCCGGGCATGATATGGAAGTTGATCTGTACCCCTGGGGGCGCATAGCAACCCAACTGACGGACATACATTTCTATTCCCTCCCATCGGCTCCACTCACGCCTCAATTACTTCTTCGGAAACATACCTGATTGCTTCGGTAGCACGGTTGAAATAACCCTATAACCTGGTCGGACCACGCTTCCCTGATGCACTCTCAAATTAGGGAAACTCCACAAAAAAATGCCACTGGCGTCTCAATGAACCCCTTTTGAAGCCCCCCAGCACAGAGAAGAATGCCGGGCATTAAAGACTATTTCCAAAGAACATGGTTCGTGCCCAGGACCTGTATCGCCTTGGGGTTCCCCGTATTAAGAAAAACCAACCCTGCAAATGCCTGCTTCGGACACGTTTTAAAAAACTCTCGGGGCTTTTGGCAGCTGCTCCGACCAGGCACAGACTTGAGATTTGTAACCCGGCCAAATGAGAGTCTGGAAGTATTCTAACCGAAAAATGTTGGTGTATGTGACAAAGAACTATTTCCGTGCTAATAAGGCAATACCATGCCCGCAAAAGATGCCCCGAGAGGGCCCCCAAACAAAAACCCATACCCTTGGGGAATAGTCGGGTATATCGTCTAGGGCCAAAGGAATCCGCAGATTTTCCCCTCTTACTATGCCAGGCTCTACAACCTTTCCCGGGACTCTCTAACAAATTTTGCTTTCACATACTCCCTGTTTTTAAATCCAGGGGAAACCCCTGGGGGGGACCGAAAACCCAAACGCCCCCAAATTTTTTATCACCTGCAACCTCCCCCTCCCTATCAAGACCCCCCTGACTTCCAACCCCCGATCAAAATAGAGGATTGGGAAACCCTCGGAATTATCTCCAAAAATCCCCGGGCCCCAGATGGATTTAGTATTTTAACTTCTAGATTTTCCCCCCCCAAATTTAAAAATTTCTTGGGGGAAAAATTTTTTAATTCTTTCCTGAAGGGTGACCAATTCCCCCTCCATGCTTAATCCTTCAAACCCTTATTCCCAACCAAAAACCCATCTAGATTGTTTAACTATGGCCCCATCGCCCTTTTAAATGCTGCGTGAAAATATTCGCCCAAAATTTTTGGGCCAAACGTCTACATACTGCTTTCCTGGATTAATTTAAAAAAGACAGGTGGGATTTTTTCAGTGGCAAAAGGGGGGATAACACTAGGGGGCGATAGCTAAACGAGATACGCTAAAGGGAGGCCGGGTTTACTGCTCACTTGGACCGAAAAAAGGGATTCGATCGCCTAAATTAAGTTTATGTCCGAAGACGAAGGGATTTGGCTTTCGGGGCCCATTTTTGCAAAACTCTTGGTTTGCTGTACTCCCCGCCCCTCGCAGCTATTTGCTCCCCATGCCGATTCCCCCCGATCAAGCCTAAAAATGGACGAGGCAGGGCTGTCCCCCTTTTCCCCATTCTTTGTCCTTTTATCGAACCCTTAGCGCGGCCAACAAAAAAACCAATATCAGGGTTCCGAGCCGTGACAGAGAATTCAAAGTATCTTTATACCCGGGCACAAAACCCCGACCAACCCAAACTTAAACCCCTATCCCCAATTTGCAATCAAATCTTGCCCTTTTGGCCTTCTCCGGGGGTACAAATGAAATTCTAAACAAGGTTTAACCCCTTTAAAAATCCCTACCGCCGTTTGGGTCTGTACAGACGAAAATTCTTTTTTTAAATTGGGAAACAGAGATTTTAAAATATTGGGGAAAAATTTGAAACCCCAACAACCCATGCGTTCTCACATAATTATCCTAAAAATTTTTTGGGGTCCCGACTATGAGTAAATGGAACGCCCTCAATATCACTCCAGGGAGAAAAGCAGCGATTAAAAGACGCTCTCCCAAAGCGGTGTCTGCTTGAATTTTTTCCCTGCCGATCCCCCCATCGGGGCTTAAAGCCATCAAGCCGCCTTCAGCGTTTTTTATGGGCCCGGGGCAGACACCGTTTCCAAAGTCAGTCCTGCTGGCTCCCCAAAAAACCAGGGGGTCTCTCGTAACCCACATCAAAAATATTTTGGGCAGGGGAGTTGCGAGAAAACCCCGCTTTTGGGCTCGCTATACGCGTATCCCCGAGGCAGAGTTGGAAAGTTGTGGTTAGCCCGATCCACCCAACTCGTCCCGTGGTCACAACAACAACCAATTTTCAACCCTTGAGGGCCCATGGCTCGCGTGGAAAGGGGTTAATCTTGTCATAAGAAATTTAACCTCCTTCCAATACTCCCTATGACATCGTTTTTTTTCCAACCATATCCCTGATACCTGCAAAAACCCCACATGAAACCGTGGTTGATAGTCAACATTAACGGGGTATTTTTGGACTACAGGACCCAGAGATCCTGCCTTTGAAACTCTAGAAAAGTTTAAGCTAACCCCACTTTTCTACTCCTTCGCAGAATTTGCCATTTCTTACCAGTCTTGTCCTCCAATTTTGTATTTGATCCCCCCACTTTGAGAAAAAAGCCGAACAAAATTTTCCACAGTGGTCGATTTTACAATAAAACTTTGGTGAAAACCAGACCCTGCCCCCAAAAACCCCCCCACTCTTCAAAAAATGGGAAAAATATTTTGGGGGCCCCATCCCCATAGACTCCCCGAAAACAATTTGGGGCCCAGGGGCCATCTTCCTCTTGGGGTTTTTTTCCCCAAAGAAAACCCAAAAAAACTGCTGATGCATGGTACCCTACTCCGTACTCTCACACTTTTTTACCTAGGTCTCTACTTTGTTGGAAGGTAGGGCGAACAAGACTTTTGCCCATATTTTTTTGGGGCTGCCCAAAATAAAACCTCTTTGGGGAACATCTAATCTTTATCCCGATGTTGTGGGAATCACCATTCCCGGGCCCCGAGGTCTCCCTTTTAAATATCTTTCCCGATTTTGCGACCCCCAATCACGCCTATTGCTGTATCTTTACGGCAACCAAATGTCCATAAGAAGCTTGGAAGTGCAAGAGCCCTCCTCAAAGTCCAATTGATAGCCGGGGAAAGACATTGGGGGAAAGGAATACCTCACGGGCCCTTTAGATGACGGATAGATAAATTCGAAATTATTGGAAACCGTGGGCTATATAAAATCTCCATGCCCCTAATGGGAACATATAAAGTGGCCCTGACCAGGCTCTCTTCCTCGCTCTCAACCTCCCCCATCCCCTATGAATTCCCCCTTGTGTCTGAATTGTTTTGTATATTCTCAATGTTTTTTCTTGA
The DNA here is from genome assembly GCA_025379985.1 of Phyllomedusa bahiana. Taxonomy (NCBI): domain Eukaryota; kingdom Metazoa; phylum Chordata; class Amphibia; order Anura; family Hylidae; genus Phyllomedusa; species Phyllomedusa bahiana. Next base: position 12,407 of record JAODAL010061141.1, on the reverse strand, counting down.
TGTTTGTTTTTTCCCCTAAATTTCGGGTCCTTGTTTAAAAATTTTAGAACGCCGGTTTGATTGACACCTATGATATTTAAACCCTTTCTCCAACAATCTATGGATTTTTTTTGTCTTAGATATTTCCCTTTAAAACTGTATGCATTACTGCGAGCAGGACATCCATCAGTACAGTGGGATGTCGATCTTTTTTTACTACTTTTTTTCTACTCTGGGGTTTCACAAACAATACAATTATTTAGAGGAAAATGAAAGGATTAACAAAGAACCTGGCCTAGAGCACCGGGGGTGTCTTTGTTGGGCTTCTCATGGGCCTAAACACCGAGGGGTTACCATTAACTATTTGCTCTCTTCATTTAAAAAAAAAAAAGCCCTTTATTTAAAATTTGGGCACAAGAATCCCATCCTTTTTTCGGGGGCGATGGGGGTTGTCTTGTCATCCCCGGTGTTCGGGGGCGGTAGAGGGACCACGGCATATGAAACATACCGACTGATCACCCCCCCTGTACGAGTTATTGCTTTTTCCCCCCCCTTTTTCCATTTCCTGCCCCCTTATCCTTCTGTTTTGTAGCTCTACAAAACCTTCTTGACAGCATTTAGATTATGAAACTATTACCTCCCTTTGGTTTTTTTAAAGAAATGCATTTTTGTGTCCCAAAGGGTATATTTTACCAAACCACACTTGATTGATGTTAACACCAAACTTGTATGTCATAAAGTCCCTGTCATTTATCTTTAAAATCCTTTTTTAAAAAAATTACATTAAAAAAAAAAAAAAAAAAAAAAATTTGGGATATGGGGAAATTAGCGGGAAATACAAAATTTCAAATTCTAAAAGCTATTCTCTTTGGGCCCGGCAAAAACCGCCCAACAAATAGGCGACAGTAAACCATTAAAACCTAGGGAAAACGATTGACCAATAAAAATCAACCGGACATTTTTCAAAATACAGAAAAATGCAGAAAAGAGCTGTTTGGTTGAGCTAGCGGGGTTTGGGCCTATCTTCGCCAATCAAAAAGGGAGCGCAAAGACCCCTTTTAAGCCAAAAGGAAAATTTTTTTAACCCCAACAAAACCCAAGACGGGCCCTTCAAAATACGAAAAAAGGCAGAAAAAGAGCGGATTGGTTAATGGGGCGGGGGGTTTGGCTATCCCACCCAATCAGAGCGCGAGTTTAACTTCTCCCATTGTAGTCAATGGAGAGTCGGCCCCAAAGCAACTCGGCTCCAGAAACCGTGAGGCATGGAGTATGACTAAAAAAAATAAATTTTTTATTAAGTGAAAAAACCTTATCAAATAAAGCGCTAAAACCCTTCTAAAAACAAAAATTAATAAAACCCCCTAACAACCGTTTGTCGCCGAGCCCCGGGGCCAACTTAAGGAATTGAAATAAAGAAAAAGGGCCGGAAAAAACAGAAATTTCAAATTGTTTAAGCTCTTCTCTTTGGGTCGCATAAAACCCGCCAATCAAATAGGAGCGACATGGGCCCATTAAAACCTTTTAATTGGAAAATATTGACCAATCAGAAAAAGGAAACGACAAAGACCCCTTTAAAACCTAAGGAGAAGTTTTAAACCCAAACAAAAACCAAGGGGGACAGTTTTTAAAATACAGTAAAAAAAAGCAAAAAAAGAAACTGATTTGGGTGAGCTAAACGGGGGCTTGGCTACCCACCAAAAAAGGCCGAGCTACTTTCTCCCAAATTTTAGTCTATGGAGGGGAGCGGGGCACTGAAATCTCGGCGCCAGGGGCCGTGGGGCATGGGGGTATTAAAAAAAAATAATTTTTGAAATTTAAAAGGTTAAAAAAAATTTTCCCATAAAAAACTAAAAAATTTTGTAAAAAATAAATCCGTTTAAAAAAAACCCCCAACAATGCGTTTGTCGGCCCAACCCCGGGGCTACATAGGGAATTGAAATAGAGAAATAGCCGAGAAAAAAACAGAAACAAATTTGGGTTTGGCTCTTGTGAATTGGGGGGGCATAAAAACCCGCCAAACAGAATAGAGCGACGGGGCCCCTTAAAAACCTATGGAGGGAATTTTACCAATCAAATAGGAGCACAGGGACCCATTATAACCTATGGAAAAAATTTAAACCCAAACAAAAATTTAAAGGCCGGGGCAGTTCAAAATACTGTAAAAAGGGGGCAAAAAACAGCTGGGGGGTTGAGCTCCGGGGGGTCGTCCCAGCTTAGCCAAACAAGGGGCCGGCTACTTTCTCAAGATTCTAAAGGGGGAAAAGGGAAAAACCGACGAAACCCTTGGGTTTGGGTAAGTTTAAGAGGCCCCCGTTATTTGGACCAAAGGGAGAGCGACGACCCTCCTATGGGGTTTTTTCCTTTAAATAAAAAATGTACATGGGGCCAAAAAACCCAAAAGATAAACTACAGAATTGTCCCCAAAGGTAAAATAAAAAAGAATAAAAATATGGGGGGAACCCAAAAAAAAATAAATTAAAAAACACTAAAATCATGTAATTTCTTTATTTTTTGATGCACCCATTTCTATTGATCCATGAAACGAAAATAAAGAAAAAAACATGATTTTAATTTAAATTTAAATTTTTTTTTTCGGGTTTCCCCCCTAAAAAAATTTTTCATTTTATTTTACCATTTCGGGGAAAAATTCTGTAGTCTTCATTTGATTTCGGCCATGTACATTTTATTTTTTGATTGCATTAAAAAAACCCATAGGAGCGTTCCCCGCTCCCCATTGGTCCAAATAACCCGGGGCCCTTTTTAACTTTGCCCAAACACAGAGCTCGCTCGAATTTTTTTCCCCTTTGAACTCAAAAAAAAGGGCTCCCCGCTCGGTTGGCTAAGCTCCCCCCCCCGCTAGCTCAACCGCTCAAGCTCGTTTCTTCCTTTGTTTTTCTGTATTTTGAATTCCCCCTTGGGGGACAACGCGTTGTTTGGGGTTTTAAAAATTTTTAATTTTTTTTCCCGAAGGGTTTTACTCTTTAATGGATAATGTTTTACACTTTAAACAAAAAGATTTTTTTTTTTTAATCCCATGCCCCACGGCGCGAGCGCCGAGATTTCATTTCGCCGCTCTCTCCATAGACTACAATGGGGGAAGTAACTTTGGGGCTCTGATTGGGTGGGATAGCCAAACCCCCACAGCTCAGCCAAACACTCTTTTCTGTATTTTTACTGTAAATTTTGGGAAATGTCCCCTTGGATTTTGATTGGGCAAAACTTCTCCCTAGGGTTAATGGGTCTTTGCCCCCTCCTATTCTGATTGGGGCCAAAAGTTCCCCATAGGGTTTTAAAAGGGACACGTCGCTCCTATTCTGATTGGCTGGTTTATTTCCGACCAATGGAAGAGCTTAAACAATTTGAAATTTCTGGGAATTTCCCGGAAAATTTTCCCCCTATTTTCAATTCCTTATTAGCGCCGGGCTCGGCGACAAAAAGCTTTGTTAGGGATTTTAATTTCTTTATTTTTTTAGAAGGTTTTTAGCGCTTTAACTGAAATTTTTTTTAAACTTAATAAAAAATGTTTTTTAAATTTAACCTTCCCCGCCGCACGGCCCCTGACCCCCCCAGATTGCATGCGCCCATCCCCCATAACCACAATGGGAGAAGTAGCTCGCGCTCTGAAATTTGGGGGGAAACCAAGCCCCCCCCCGCATTAAAAAAAAAACCCCTCTTTTCCTTTCCTTTTTTCTGTATTTTTTAATGTCCCCCCCTTGGGTTTTGGGTTTTTTTAAAAAATTTTCCATAGCTATTTAAAGGGTCTTTTTCGCTCCTATTCCCGATTGGCCGAGATACCAAGCCCCCCCTAGCTCAACCAATCAGCTCCCTTTGGGGCAATTTTTTAAATGTAAATTTTTAACTGGCCCCCGTTGATTCTGAATTTGGGGGAAACGTTCTCCATAGGGTTTTTAAGGTTTTACTGTCGCCCTATTCGATTGGCCCGGGGTTTTTGCCCACCAATGAGAATAGGGTTTCAAAAAATTTGAATTTCTGTAATTTTCCTTTCAATTTCCAATATCCGATTTTTTGATATTGCGCCATTCTAGATTTTTGGAAAGTGATTTTTTTTTTTATTATGTTTATTTTTTACGTTCAGCTCTTTTCTGAGAATGTTTTCCGCCTTTATAAAGGCGATTTTTTTTCGGATTCATACTCCTGCTGCACGGAGCTGAGCGCCGAGATTTCTGTGGCGACCTTCTATCTGCTTCCTCGCATGTTCCGTTCTTGCTTCACTTCGCCGCCGCCGGAGCATTTAGACCAAAATAAACCAGGTCTGCCTGTCGGAGCTGCCGAGCGCTGCATTGCGCCTCGCTTTGCCGACTCGCGATCGTACATGCCTCGGAGTTTTCGAGCGCGGCGCGTCCCACCCCGGAATGCCTACACCGTGCCCACTTCCCGCCCCTTCATGTGGGGCGCAGCTGAAAGTGGCGAACGCTGCGCCTAACACCGCATCCCTGCATCCGACAGGGGGATTCGGGCTGGGAGGCGCAGTATACGCCAAAAAACAGGCGTAAAGCCCGTTCATACATGTCGCCCTTTATCTGTAACAAAATTAGATTGTTTTCACTGTTCTTTTTTTGATCTCACATATTAAATCTCCTGCACTTATGTCTTTGTAATGTCTCAGGAAGTTCTAGATGAGCTAATATGCTAATTGCTGCTATAGAACTACCTACAGACTGAGGCAGCATGAATCTGAAGCTGCCTGTGACTCTGTGTAACAGTGTGGTTAAAAAAAAACTTTTAAATAAACCCCACCAAGTTTTCAGCATTGTCCTAATGAAATCGAGTACAGTTTTACGACTTCATTTTGGTCGCCTCACACTTCCCTTCAACGTGTCTGGAGTTGTGTAGCAGTCATCACCCGGTTCCACGGGGCATTGGTTATAATGAAGCGGTCATAAGTGCATGATGAAGCCAAAGGACGTCCACTTCTTTGCCTTTCTGTGACTCTTCCAGTCTCTCTGTATCTCTTTTGCATCTGCTGACGACACTCTGTGACAATCTTCTAAACTTAGTGGCCACTTCCGTCTCTCTGCATCCTGCTTGGAGTCTCACGAGGTACTTTTGATCAATTGTAAGGTCTCATGACGTCAAACTGTGAACAGCATGATGTGGAGGACTGTTTAAATTCTAACTCAAATTTATCCCCTAAATTTATTGGGCGATTCAGGGATCCAACATCTTTTGTGAATTATGTTCACACAGCGTAATTGCAGGGTTTACAGTACGCCCTGCAATTACGCGGGATGTTCGGGAGTCGCACTGATCGGCGAGTACTCCCGCGGCAGGGGGGGGCGGCAGCCCACCGGCCCCATAGACATGTATTACATGTCACTTATCTCCCCGCGCGTCGTATTGTACACGCGGGGAGAGGAGGCGTAATCCATAGTTCTCTATGAGAGCTATGGATTACCATAATTATGGGGCGCATTAGAGTGCAGTATGCCGCGAAATGCGCCCTAAAATAAGCCTTAGGGATCAGCAGGTACTGAAACATTGAACAGTTGGGGATTCTAAAGTTAAGAGATGGTCTCATTTAGTTTATTTTAAAAAAAAAAATTAATCTAGATGTTTATCTAATTTCTTTTGGTCGGACCATCTAGTAAGGCACCGTTAGGGTATACTAGGGTTACCTTAGGTTTAAAATTTTGGGGCCGCTCTTATCAGGGCGAACACCCCGATAGGTATCTCCTGGTAGCTATAATAGGGTTTTATAGGAATAATTCATTGGGGCTATATCTTGTCAGTTTCTTCATCCTACTGATATCTTCAGAATGAAAACTGCTATTTTTGGATCAAGTGTCGTGAGTAATATACCTCCAATTTTGATCTGTTATATATGCCCTAAATGAATGATTTGTTGTATATAGATTATTTGTATATAGAGATATCGGCAAAAAAGGGGATTTTTGTGATTTAGTATTTTAATAGGTATATAATAAAAGTTTGAGGTTTTATATTGGGGTTTTTTCTTTGTTCTGTGATTAGTAGTAATACCCTGATTTCTATATCTTCATTTTTCGGTGATTGCCAGAGACAAATATCCATAACTTTTTGTAAGCAGTGTATATGTGATTACCTTGTGGTATACTTATAATATTGATTTATGTGGAATTGTTGTATACGGTACTTATCATTTTTCCTACCTAAAGCCAATAATTTAATTGTAGACCGTCTCTGGGGTGGTTCTCCATTTTTATCTGTAGTAATAAAAATTACTTTTTAGTCCTATATTTCTTCAGTGATAATATTGTCTAGACCAGGGGTTTTCAAAATGCGGCCCTCCTGCTGTTGGGAAACTACAACGCCCATCATGCCCACTGTTATAGATTATATAAATGCATGATGGGAGTTGTAGTTTCCCAACAGCTGGACGGCTGCAGTTTGAAGACCCCTGGTCTAGACTAAAGAGCAGTATCTTGTTGTCAGTGATTTGTACTATTATACCAATTGTTTGCGTCCTATACAACGTGTTGCAGCAGATCTAATGGGGATTACAGATCTTTTCTTGCCACTTGCCAACCATGCAGGTGGAAATAATATGGCAGCCCAGGAATCCAACCGGAATGCGAAGTGTTTGGACTTCAAATATGATAGATACAGCTGGTATCTCAACCTTTGCACTGTCGGGAGCTATTGGCGGCTGCCGGGAATGTTATTTTGGATGGTTGTTTTTTTAACTTAAATAAATCATTACTTGTGCATGGTGCACATTGTAAGGAACACGTGACCTTGTCACAAGGGTCGTCCTAGAGATGCCTCCTGCTTTGGTAGGATGCCTTCAATGTATGGTTGGCATGGGCGTTCTACTTCATTTATGAACTTAGGGCGACATGTATGAATTCTGGTACTGACAGACCAGTTCTAAATCACTTTAAGTATAGACTGCGCCAGAATGTATGACCCTGTTCTTCTGCAGGTCATACATACAGGGCAGTGTAGAGCCAATACCACAAGTCTCTCGGGCACCACTTTCCTTTGGGCTATGCTGTTCCTCTCATGAGCCATACATCCAGGGCATATCCGAGCCATACCACATTCAGGAGAAAATCAACACCCTTACCTGAGCTGTTCTTCTTGACAGGTGAGATTGGCGGGACAGTAAGACCAAAATCAAGCCCCCTCTTCCCCTAGGTTACAATCCAATTACCCTAAGAACTGGTGTTCTTCTGCAGAAACATACTGGGCGTTAGAAACCAATCCACAAGCGGCTCGGCACCATGTATTATACCATGGTCACTGTCTTCCTGCCAGGGTACATACTGCAAAAAGGGCAATAGTAAGCCAATCCCTAAAGTCCCTAATGCTTCAGGATACCACGTTTACCCTTTTTGGTGATGTGCTCGCAGGTCATCGTCTGGAGTGTAAGCTAATCCCACTATGTCCGCACTCAGGCACCAAGTTTATACTTTTCTGTTCTTCTGCAGGTCATACAATTTGGGACTTGTTGTAACCAATACGAAGAAGTCTTTTTGGGTTCTGGCCCGCCCACTCTCACACTGCCCTGGGGCAGTTCTTTGGGTTTTTTATTCTCAATAATGGGCGGTTGTAGAGCCTGTATGGCTCATTAAGTATGGCATAGGATACCCCTTTAACCTTTGAAGTCGGGGCTGTTCTTCTTGATCAAATTATACGGGCCAAAGTTTTTGATGATAATACCACAAGTCTGGCTCAGGCACCACCTTTACCTTGGTCTGGCTGTTCTTCTGCAGGTCATACATACAGGGCAGTGTAGAGCCAATACCAAAATGTCTGGCTCAGGCACACCTTTACCCTGGTCTGGTTCTTCAGCAGGTCATACATAGAGGGCAGTTTAGAGCCAATACCACAAGTCTGGTTTCAGGCACCACCTTTAACCCTGGTCTGGCTGTTCTTCTACAGGTTCATACATACAGGGAAGTGTAGAGCCAATACCACAAGTCTGGCTCAGGCACCACTTACCCTGGTCTGGCTGTTCTTCTGCAGGTCATACATAGAGGTGCAGTGTAGAGCCAATACCACAAGTCTGGCTCAGGCACCACCTTTACCCTGGTCTGGCTGTTCTTCTGCAGGTCATACATACAGGGCAGTGTAGTGCCAATACGACAACTAAGGCTCAGGCACCACCTTTACCCTGGTCTGGCTGTTTTAACTGTTCGGCGCCAAAGTTTTGGCATCAAAGTCATAAATGTGTCTACTTCTACTAATGTGGTGCGATGCCCCTAGAACTCCCCAAACCTTAGGCGTGCTAAAAAGTGTCTTTGGCGCGGTATCAAGACACTTATTGCGGCAATGTTTGGAGTACGCCTGTTCATACATCTATAGAATTTGGGCTCTACGCTTTTTGTGCCAGAAGTCTGGTGCAGCTCCATTCATACATGTCGCCCTTAGTTCACACCAGTCACTACTATTGTGAGAAAGGGCAACCGATTCCCGCATGGGGTTTTATTCTGGGTCAAATACGTTATCATCTTAAAAACCCAAAAGGTGGAACAGACATCAGCTTTCTGGTTCTTCATTAAACTTTCATATTAATTGCTGAATGGAAAGTTCAAATCCTTCCTTTTTTTTCTATTTTTGCCATAGGATTTAATGTGAAATGTTTATGTAGAAATGGAGGGGAGTCACTTTTTTGGGGTTGCTCCTCAAGGATTGCTTTTTAAAGTTAAAGATCTTGCAAAACAAGCGGTTTAAGACATTATTGCGCATTTGGGACGTGTCATTACATATTAGACTGGTTTCTACCCGCTTTTTATAAAGGCGCCACCCCATTGATGTCGCTTAGCACACAGTCCTATTGTGAGATCACTTTCCTGATGGTTTCCCAGCAAATGTTGCTATTAGACAGACCGGCTTGTGGCAACAGACATAGTGGCCATTAAACTTTCACTGAATTCTGAAATGAAATTCAAAAAACATGGCTTAGGTTAAGGGAAATAATGGTATGGGGGGAATCACCCTTTTTACGCAAGAGATTGACCTGTTGACTTGGGTTTTCACCAGGCAGGAATAACCAGGCACTCAAGCCAGTGCCCCTGGACCCAACAGGCATCTACTTTTTTAATTGAATATGTAGGAAAATATCTGTATGATTTATAGGGCTGGATACTGTAGAGATGAGTGCTGTATAAAGCTGGCCATGATGATGATGATCACGTGTCATTGAGTCGCTTTCGACTCCTCGCGTCTCTATGGGCAGTTGTTGGGAATGGAGATCGGTCTTCATTGAGTTGGCTGACTACAGAGAGTTTGGCCTCCCATGTCGTTTGGTTTTCTGTTGTTCCAACTCATTGCTGGTGTTCCTCTCTTTCATTGACCTGCCGCCTTGCCAAGCATAATGTCTTTTTCTAACGATCTTTTTCTTTGCATGATGTGCCCAATGTATGAGAGTTGTAGTCTTATCATCTGGGTCTCCAAAGAAACTTCAGGTGAAATCTCTTCCAGTACAGCTTTGTTGGTTCTAGTCACCCATGGTGCACGCAGAATTCGTCTCCAACGCCTTAATTCACTTTTTCCCTTACTGTCACACCTTGTATTTGAAAGGGTTGTCTCACTACAAAGATTAGCTTTCAACATGTAGGGAACGTTAAATCAAGACTTTTTCCAGATACATTGCTTTTTTTTTTATATATTACCTTAGTCAGGAGATAAGAGATGTTATCTGCTCTGAGTGCACACAGGTTTCTCTGGTTACTGACCTGCTCTCTGTTCCTGATTAGACAGAGAGCAGAGAGTTACATCAGCACAAGTGGGTACAAAGGACTACTGGTAGCTTGAGAACAGTGTGTGTTCTCTCTAACAAGCAAAGGAAACTAATTACTTTTGATTGTTTACTATGAGCTCTGTAGCCCTCTGCACTATAGATCACATCTCCTGCAGTCATGTCACTGTACTTAGAAGAGCTGGGAATATGGAGCTGATATGCTATTCACCGCTATAGAACCACCCACAGTCTAACCAGGAAGGATGAATCTGAAGCTGTATGTGGCTCTGTGAAACAGCATGTTGAGACAACCCCTTCTTTCTGCATTTGAAGTTCTTGTCCAAGTTCTTCATGGCCATTCTCCCAAGAGCAACTAGTTCTATTTATTTAAACAAACAAAGCTCTGTTTCTAGCGATTACACACCGCAGGGAGTGACTCATCATGGTGGGAGGGTAGCTTCCAGCTATCCGATATAAGAGTGAAGAGAGAGATGGTCTGTATCCAAGAGATAAAATCTCCTTAAAGGGGTTGTCTCACTACAAAATTGCTTTATATGTTAAGATCTTGCAAAAACAAGTCACTTTGCAATATATGTCCATTAAAAGAGTCCTACCTATTCCTAGATATCCCCTCTTGTATGGGCTGCATCAGCTCCTCAGGTCGCTATAGCTACAGACCTGTGCGATCTCTCCTGATAGGCTGCCAGCACTGGTCGCTATAGCTACAGACCTGGCTTCTACTGCAGCTTAGTAGAAGCCAGTAAACACGCCCCTGAATTCAAAATGAAACCAAGAAAACAGGACTGAGGTAAGATGAACCAATGTATTGAGACAACCCCTTTAAAGACAAGGCAAGATCAGAAGACAAGGCGGTATTTCATTACTTTGCTGGTGCCACCTCATATTGGATCATTACCCTCTGTGGTACAATGAGCATTTTTAAAGCATCAGATGCCCCATGGCAGGGTCATCATAGTAAGTCAGTGCCTACTATTTACCAGTCCATAACTTTATGGGCTGCATCAGCTTCTCAGGTCACTATAGCTACAGACCTGTTCAGTCTCTCCTGATAGGCTGCTAGCACTGTGTGCTATGGCTACAGACCTGTTCAATCTCTCCTGATAGGCTGCCAGCACTGGTTGCTATTGCTACAGACCTGTTCAATCTCTCCTGATAGGCTGCCAGCACTGGTTGCTATAGCTACAGACCTGGCTTCTACTGCAGCCTAGTAGAAGCCAGTAAACATGTCCCTGAATTCAATATAAAACCAAGAAAACAGGACTGAGGTAAGATGAATCAATCTAGTGGGAAAACCCCTTTAACAAAGCAAAATAAAACAGCAATGTATTTGATAATAGTCTTAATTTACCTTCCCCTACATGTTGACAGCTAATCATTGTAGTGAGAAACCCTTTAGGACTAATGGATGTCCCAATGGACTGTTGCCATGGCTTCCCCTGTATGGCTGTCCATAAGGAAGAATGGTTCACAAGTTATAGAATGTATGTCTTTGGTTTCAGAGGTTTGGATATGGCCTTCATACAACCTCAATCACACACTTTGGTTTCTGAGTAAAATCTAAAAAAGTTCCTAATCATCGCAAGCATCACTCGGTTTGTGTTTCAGAATACGATCAGGTGAACGTCCTCGACAAGACTCCAGATAATGGGATTCTAACGCAAATAAAACCTCGGCTTGGAACATATAGTTTTACACTTTTTAGACCAGATCATATTTCATTGGATCTTTATGTAGGACATTTTTTCAGGATAAATTCTTGTCAAGCAGAATATTAGGAGGAAATGAAGGGCTGACGAGAATCTCCCAACTAAATGTAGAAAATAGAAAAAAAAAATAATTGTACGACTCGTGGGACCCCTCAGACTATATTTTCATGTATGCTGCAACATTTATTGGGGGTCTGGACAGATTTAAAAGAATTTTCCATTCCCATGTGTGAGATTCCAACATTGATCGAGCTTAGAGGGCTTTGCAAGGTCCATGGTGGAGGTTTTACGTGTGGGCCTGGATTTCATCCTCCACAAATGCAATGGAAGACATCATTTTAAAAGACTTGAACAGGTCTGATGATGCTCAATTCACCAGCAGATGCTGACTGACCACACAGGCTGCAACATTATCCAAAGGGAATTGCTCTAATATCCGCGCCTGTGGCAAATGTGATACAATAGACACCTACGAAATTGGGTTTGAGGACAACAAACTGATGAAATCAGTATTAAAAGTTTATACACTGGAAATCCCAAATTTGTCTCCTCTCATAGTCTCCACAAATGCACATAGAAGCATTTGCCAAAGGCTAAGTAAGGCTTGTTTACTGTGGGAGGCGATTACTAGTACTGAGGGGGTTCACTTGAGTCCTAAAACATGGGGGTTTGATAACAAGTCATTGCCTAAGATGGTGCTGGGAGTCTGTGCTGGAGGAAGTGTGATCCAGTAGAACAGGGGTCTTCAAACTGCGTCCCTCCAACTACAACTCCCATCATGCCCAATGTTATAGATTTTATAAATGCATGATGGGAGTTGTAGTTTTCCAACAGCTGGAGGGCCGCAGTTTGAAGACCCCTGCAGGAGAAGGTAATGACCTTAAAAAACAAATCTTGTATCTACCATCTCTTTGTTGTAATTAATCTAAACTAAATACATTCAGATCAGGGGTGAACATATCCTATGTGTAAGCTGTGGGCTCAGTAGGTAAACGCCACAGGGACTATAAAAACAA
>JAODAL010061140.1:0-20500 GCA_025379985.1 Phyllomedusa bahiana | reverse complement strand
GGCCCAAATCGTCTCAAAAAAGCAGGTGAGAGCTTTTCTAGGGATCGCGGATATTATCGGATTTTTGTCCCAAATCTTGCCACCATCATTGCCCCCCTTTAAACAGCCCTTTACAAAAGGGCTAAGTCCAATAGGGTAAATGGGACGAGAAGGCATGGAGAGCGTTCCAGAAACTAAAAGAGGTCTATGTAAGAGGCCGTGTTAATTGCGCTTGACTTTAAAAGGGAATTTATAGTACAGGCAGATGCCTCTAATGTTGGTCTAGGAGCAGTCCTGTCACAGGTAGTTTATAGTGAAGAACACCCAGTGGTCTACCTAAGCCAGAAGCTAACATCTGCAGAAAACAATTACGCCATAATTGAGAGGGAGTGCCTGGCTCTTAAGTGGGAGATTGAGTAATTGAGGCACTACTTGTTGGGCAGACAATTCAGGCTGGTCATCGATCACTCACCTTTAAAATGGATGGCCCAGAATAAAGGAAAAAATGCTAGGGTTACCAGGTGGTTTCTTGCCTTACAGGACTACAAGTTCTATGTGGAACATCGTCCTGGATCTCAGCAAGGCAATGCGGTCGCGTTGTCACGTGTCCATTTTCTGAAGGTACAGTGTGCTCCTCCCCACAGGTCTGAGCAGAGGGGGGCGGGGGTATGTAAGGCCCCGAAAGGCAAGGTGGTAAACGGGGTATACATAGGCCCCAGAGTCCTCACTCAGGTATGGCGAGACTAATACATGTCACCGAGAGACCTGGCCTCGGTGGGGTAGAAGCCGTCACTTTGTTTGTGTTAGCTGCATTAGGCAGTTGGCACATGTTTATCAAAGTAGTTTAGCTGTGGAAACACAGCTTAGTCTGAGACCTGCTTTTACCGGGAGCAGTCAAAGAGTTGGGTGGGTGGCTGTTTCCCCATGTTCCAGTGCCAGGGTTTCGTCTGGCTGTATAAGTCAGCTAGTTAGCTGACTGGGTGTGTCTGCAGTTACAGGCCAGGACGTTGGCCCTGAGAGGCTACACCACAAGCTCCAAGCTACAAGACAGTAGTAAGGATTACTTTTGTTTAGTTAGCGCTCGGACGAGCAGGAGTTTATCTTGTGTAATATTTGTATTGACATATACGTTTTGGCTGCCATCCACACAAACGCCGGACAAGAACTGTGCTTCTACTACAAGGCTGTCTGTGTCTCCATTTGCCCTGGGACTTCGCTGTACCACCGAGCTTACCCCCTTACAATGTATATATGTGTGTGTGTGTGTGTGTGTGTGTGTGTGTGTGTGTACGCACACTATTTCTTGTACAAACGTAAATTTGGGGAAAAAAGAGTGCATCTTACAGACTCATGTCTTTGGAAGCAAGGTTTATTGGCAACATCTGAGTTAAATAGAGGAAAACTTGTGGACGTGTTTTATTGCACACCAGAAATACACTGCTTCTGTGTGTAACATCATGGGAAATCTAAAGAAATCATGAGTTCCAGCAAAAGAATAACAGGAAGAGAATTTAATTGAACCTTTCACATGTCTGGATCATCCTTTGGTTGCATAATTTCCAGGTAATCCGCATTGAAGGTGCCTTCTCGTTTCACCTGTACAAATAAATATACCGCAAATACAAACAATATGGGAGGTGTTCAGTCCATGCATGACCGTTCAGGAAGGAGACATGTTCTGTGTCTCAGAGATTAATCTGCTTTGGTCTGATATGTCATACAACACCAAGAACAAAAGCAAAGACCTTGTGAAGATGGCTGTGGGAATCTGGTAAGATTTATGTCATTATCTGTAGTAGAACAACCCTGACTGTATCAACATGGGGCTGAAATTCCACTCGTGCCAGGAAGAAGCCATTGCTCGCAAAAGAAACATATAAAAGCCCGATATAATGTTGTGCAAATGCACACAGGAAAAAAGAACCTACATTTTTGGAGCGGCATGTCCTGTGGTCCTGACGAAACTAAAATTTTAACTGTTTGTCCAAAATGATCATCTGTTAACATTTTGACAAAAAGGAACAAGCTTTGGAAGCCCAATGAACACCATCCAACTTGTAAAAGACAGGAATTCCATCATCCATGTTGTGGAGTTATCTTTTGGCTGCAGAGGTACTGGTGGCACTTCACACAATATATGGCATCATTGAAGAAAGAAAATTATGTGGCAATACAGAAACTACATCTCAAGACATCATCCACAGGAATTAAAGCTTGGGTTGAAATTGGTCTTGCCAATGTGACAATGTCCCAAAGCATACTTGCCAAACTGATTACAAAATGCAAGTTGGCTAATTGATAACTAACCGCAAATATTTTGGAGGTGGCCATCACAAAGCCTGATCTCCATCATAATGAAAATTGTAAGGTCACCAACTGAAAAGTCATGTGAGATACAGGCTACCCGCAAGCATGGCTCAGTTACACCAGTTCTAAGTCATGAGGAATGGGTCTAAAATTCTCTACCAACCATTTTGAGAAAGCTTTGGAAGGATATCTAAAACGATTGACCCAAGTCATACAGTTTTTAATGGCTAGAATGCTACCAAAATACTAAAGAAATGTATGTAAAGCTATTGACTTTGACAAAATACAATATTCCTTAAAAAAAATTTTCACATACTATATCAAGGTATGTTCTCATTTGGTCAATTATAAATAATTTTAAATGACCTAAAACTGGTAATGTTTTGCTCAGGGTCAGTTCGTACTGTAACGAATCCAATCTGGATGGCTGGAAATGTACGGGTATTGTGGATCCTCTGAGCCCACTGGGGTTGCTGATAGTAACCACACGCAGTGGGTAGGTCCGAAGTGCAGGTCGTATTAGCAGGTGCAGGAGCGTAGAGAGGGCACTGCAGATCTAGCCGTAAAACGTGTGCACAGTCCACGTGTATCTGGAGAACCGATGGCACAGCCCAAGTGTAGCTGGAGAACTGATGGCACAGTCCAGGATGATAACAGACTACTGTATAGCAACAGGTAAGCAGGTATGTGGCAACTAGTGCAGCGAAGTGTAACAGCAGGAAGCGATAAATGTACAGGAACCCGAAATGAGCAAGACTAGCAGGCAGTACAGCAGCCAAGGGGGTGTCAAGCTCTAGGCAGGATCCAACAACGAACTGACCCTGAGCACAGGAGGAAGATCCTTATATAAGCCAGAGTCAGGGTCACTTAGGGCAGAACGAACACTGAGTCTTTATAATAAGGTGCAGTGCCGTGCGCTTGCCCTTAGACGGAGCACGTGCGCACGACAGTATGCCACTGAATCTGGGAGAAGCACATTGAGAGAACCAGATTCAGGACACCATCGTATGTCGCAGCAGTGGCCGGGACACAAGCGACACGGGAAAACGCCGAGGTCTCATAGCTATGGCGCACAAGCAGTGAACCTTGTACAGTACCCACCGGCCGCCACCTTTAAGCCCTCTCCTCCGAGCAAGCCAGGTACCCACAAACAGCTAGTTTTTAACCAAACCACCTCCTTCGTTATCCGAGGAACCGTCTCCAAGAAGGTGTCCAGAGAGTCCAGGGAAACTTCTTGGCCCTGGGGAGAAGAAGTCAGAAACAGTTAGGCAGGGGTAGCGGAGTATGGCAGACAGAGGTGTCTTTACTGACCAGAGGCACATCATTGCACACGTGATTTCTTTTCCATCGGCTACAGCAGAACAAACGTGCAGAGAATACGGATGGGCCAGGGCTGCTCCCAGATGAGGCGGGCTTTATGCAGCGAGATTTGCAATGCTTGCCCCCATGTGGACAACTTCGCCCGTTTTCCAATCCAAGGAAGGGTAGTGAATTATCTGGAACCTATAACGGAATCTCAGAGCAGGAGCAGACATGAACTTAGGCAGACGAAAAAGGACAGATTTTCCTGGTGGGATCTGCCATAACTCAAGGTACACAGGCTGGGTACGGTAACGGACTGGCTACCATTCATGATCCCCCCTCCGTTCATTATTGATGAATGTAGGGCTTTCTCTAGCGGGAGAAAGGCAGGCCGAACTTCTCCAGCAGAGACGGGTGAATAAAGTTCTTCAGAGGAGGCCTGAATCCAGCAAGGCAGGAACTCACATCAGCACCATACGAAAAACTGTAGAGTGATCGGAGTGGTCAGACGAGGAGCAGAGGCATCTTGATTCAGGGTCACTTCACCCACAACACCATGGCACTGAGGTTTCCGGGGAGCAGCAGGATGGACTGGGCAGTTCTTCAGGTAGTGACGGATACCACCACAGTACAGGCACAGATTTAAGCTGCGTCGACGGGTGCATTTCTCTGTGAAGAGATGAGTGCGGTTGACTTCCATAGGCTCATCTTGGGTGAATGCAGGTGCCAGGCAAGGCTGAGTCGGGGTCTTAAGTACAGGACGTGGAGGCTTGTGAGGACGGGTGGACACTGGTTGTTGGCGAAGCTCTAACTCCCTCTCAGCAAAACGGATGTCGATCCGGGTAGCAAGAGCAATGAGGTCGTCCAGGGTGGTAGGTAAGTCACGACCAGCCAACTCATCCTTAATGCGTCCATCAAGGCCCCCCCAGAAGGCAGCCACGAGCCTCCATAGCCTCATAGCAGACCCATAGAGAGGCTATGCAAGTGCAGCAGCAACTCATCGCACAGCAACAGCAAGCCCATGCAGAAGCCATGTAGGCTCAGCAGGAAACCAACCAGTTGCTGATTCTACTTGGTGACCAGGGATATCCAGGCCGGGAAAAGCCAGCCCCTCCAGTGACTGGCGATGTACACAATTGCCCGAAGGAGAGTGTGGGGAATGCGTTGCAGAATCTGACACTGGAGGATAAGACATTCCGAGGACTTGCCTCACCGGGTTTGAGCGGTTTGGATAAACCAGATCGGCTTACCACCAAGTCAATGGGAAGAGGTCTTAGCTCACATTCTAACCGGAGGAACCCCGAAAGGCTAATTGTGGACCTTGCCCTCCAGGAGGCTAACGAGTATCCAAAGTTGAAAGCAGAGATCCTTGGCACGTCCTGGGTTTACCTTGGCTGGTCTATGGCCAGAGGTCCACACCACTGTACTATTGTTCGGACAAGCCTAACAAGGCCCAGATGTTTATTTGTTACACCTGGTGAAGAATGCTGCAGCCGGTTGTGTGTAACCCCAGAGCAGATGGTTTGGAATGAGTAGTCATGGATCAGTTAATACATTCGTGACCGACCTATCCAGACTGGGTTTTGCCAAGGGGACCCTCAGTCAGTCGATGGCCTGGTGGGTTGGTGGGAACGTTTTTTCACACTGCCTGGAGAAACTACTGAAGCACACTGCAGGGGGTCAAAAAGTTTGTCTATGGGAAAGCCCCGAAGAGACTAGAGACGGCCAGGGAGGAAAACAGAACCCTCAGCAAGGTCGCCTAATGGCAGGGTTTGGTACCCGAGCCCTTGAAACAGGGGGGGAACCCCGGGAGGGGTTTGTTGGGGATGCCATGCCCCAGGAACATAGGGTTTCAACAGTGCCCCCATACTACGAAACCCATGGGGAAGATACGCGGGGACGGCGCTCCTTCACTGTTTGCCCACACTGCAAATGTGTCGCGGTCCCCCTTGCAACGGAGGAGGAGGGGCGCCCCAGTTCTGTCTACTGGACATGTCAATGGGGACTTTGTTTACAGGACTATTGGGACTCAGGGGAGTTGTTTCACTCCTCTCGGTCTCTGTTACTCATTAGTTGAGCCCAGGGAGGAACGTAGGTATTACCTGTATTCATGGGGACACTAAGGGTTACCCAGTGGCCTGGGTGACCATGGAAAAGGAACAGGGAGTTAGGTCTCACAGGTTTGGGGTTTTGGTCCCAGCTGATATTATGATGTGATTAATCGGGCGTGATTTTCCTTGTTATGGGCGGCCCGTGGGAACAGGTACTTCCACAAAACCAGTCGCCTCATAAGGATGCCCGGAAGGATACCGCCTGCCCAGCGATGGCTGGGTCAGAGGGTGACCTGGAGTTTCCCCTGTCGGTTTTGCTCAGGGAAAATGAGAAGGCAACCCCTGTCAGAGGTGGTCCTTCCGACTTGGTGGTATCCCGGGAGAACTTTGGGTCTGCCCAACTACAGGATGATACCTTGAGAAGCCTGAACAGTAGTGAGTGTGGTAGTAGTAAATGGGGTGCCCCAAGAGCCTGGGTGGAAAAAGAGATACCCCCATTTTGCCATGAACAGGGACCTGCTGTACCGGGTGGCTAAACTTCAGGGTAAGTTGGTTGAACAACTCGTGATGCCTAAACCATACAGGAAAATGGTGATGGGACCTAGCTCAATTACCATGTGTTTGGGGGGCATATGGGTCAGAAAGAAGACCCAGGAAAGGATCCTTCAGAGAATTCTATTGGCCGGGTCTTCACGACACGTTCGGGACTATTGAAGTCTGCCCCGTATTCCAGATCACCTCCCCAGTAGCCACTTCCGCAAGCCCCTGATACCACTTCCAATTAATGAGGTGCCCTTTGATAGAATTTGCCATGGAGTTGTTAGGCATCCTGGTGAAGTCAGCCAGAGGAAACCAGTATATCCTGGTCTTGGTCGATTATGCAACCCCGTACCCAGAGGCAGTCCCACTCTGAAATACTTCTGACAAGGAGTTGTTTCAGATGTTTTCCAGGGTTGGGATACCTAAAAAATCACAGAGCTACACTTACAGCTTCAAAGGCTAATGGATACACTGAATCCCAGAGTAGGCGACTCCTCTGGCCATTTTGCTGCATGGGAAAAGAAAGCAGGTGCCGTTATTAATGATCAAATGCCTAGGTACTAGTTCACACCAGCATGCAAAAAAAACACAAGTATATACATGGGGAAGACTGCTTAAAAATGCAACATTACCAATGAGAATTGATATGGATTAAAAGCGTTTACAGAGGGTAACGCCATCTGTACAGTTTATACACATGCAGGGTTTAGCTTTTAATCTCCCACAAACAAAGAAAATGTGGCATGCGCCACTGCACCTTAGATGGTTCACTGCCACAAATTACTTGTTACCCTAGGCTCCACCAGTTTTTTAGGGGAGGCAAAAGATTTCATGCTGGGAAAAATATCAAAATATGAGGTAATTAGTTGTTACAGTAGCTACTGTACGCAAGCTCGAAGCCAACGGCAAGGCTCCTCATCTCTTGCGTAGTCCCGTACACTATTAAGGAAAAAAAACAATAATCACTGAAAAATGGGCATGAAATTACCAAAAAAATCACAGAGCTACACACAGCTTCAAAGGTGTGGAATACTCTGAATCCAAGCCAGTAGCGACTTGGCCCTTTTGCTGCATGGGAAAAAGATAGCAGGTGCCGTTAATTAATGAGCAAATGCTCTAGGTACTAGTTCACACCAGCATGCAAAAAAACACAGTATATACATGGGGAGACTGCTTAAAAATTGTGCAACAATTACCCAATGAGAATTTGCATATGGATAAAGCGATTACCTGAGGGTCTTACGCCAATCTGTACAGTTATTACCATGATGGGTTTCAGTTATATCTCACACAAAAGAAATGTGGGCAAGCTGCACAGCATTTGAAGGGTATAACTGCACAAAATACTTGTACACTAGCTCCCCAGTATCTTAGGGCAAAAAAAGATAAAATGCTGAGGAAAGAATATCTTATATGAGTATAGTTGATGGATACACTGGAATCCACAGCAGAAGGCGACTAGGACCTTTTGCTAGAATGGGGAAAAGATAGCAGGTGGGATACCTAAGGAATTTCATGACTGACTTCAAGAGGACCCCCGTTTCATGTCGAGGGTGATGGGGGGACCTCTTAAAGTGTTAAAGTTACCAAGCTCAGCACTTACTTTTTATCATCCAAAAAGACGGGCTGGTCGATCATGTTTAAACAAGAACCCTGAAGGCTATGTTAAAACGAAGTAGTTGAAATGGATGGTCGAGTCTGGATTATCTACTACCCTATCTGTGTTTTCCATCAGAGAGGTGCCCCAAGCATCCACAGGGTTTTCACCATTTGAGTTGTTATATGGCAGACACCCCAGGGGGTTGTTGGATGTTGCCAAGTAGACCTGGGAGAGTGAGGTCACTCCGTATAATAATGTAATAGAGCATATCGCTCAGATACAAGAGAGAATAGCCCAGGTGATGCCTATTGTGAAAGAGCATCTCCTCCAGGCTCAGGAGGCTCAGGCAAGGGTCTATAACAGGTCAACCCGCCTCCGTCAGTTTAGCCCTGGAGACCGGGTGTTGGTTTTGGTACCAACTGTGGAGAGCAAGTTCCTTGCAAAATGGCAAGGGCTATATGAGGTAGTCGAAAAGGTGGGCGAAGTGAATTACAGGGTACACCAACCCGGCCGGAGGAAGCCCTATCAGGTGTATCATGGGAATTTGTTAAAACCCTGTAAGGATAGGGATTTTCCGGGAGCCCTGTGCGCTGTGGCCCAATGGACACAAGCTAGTGAGGAGGTCAAAATTGCCCAGAAGCAGCAGTGTAAACAGTTACTTCTACAGAATAGAGATATGTTTACAGATTCCCCAGGTCGAACCACAGTAGTCGAGCATGAGATAATTACTGAACCCCAGGTAAGGGTCAATTTAAAACCCTATAGGGTGCCCAAGGCTCGCAGGGAGATAATTGCGAAAGAGGTGCAATGAATGTTGGCCCTAGGGGTGATCGAGGAATCAAAGAGTGGGTGGTCTAGTCCCATAGTCCTCGTTCTGAAGTCCAATGGGGAATGGCGATTTCTGTAAACTGAAATGAGATATCTAAGGTAGATGCCTACCCCATGCCCCGGGTTGATGAATTGATCGAGAGACTGGGTCCAGCTCTGTACATCACGGAACCTGATTGGACCCAAAGGGTTTTGGGAGATTCCATTATCTAGGGGTTGGCTTAGGAGAAGACGGACCTTCTCATACCCCAATGGGCGTCTTTAAAGTACATCGGATGACTTTTTGGGTACAGGGAGCCCACGACCAACGTTTCCAGAGGGGGCCATGGACGGGTGTTGCGTCCCCACAGGAAATATTGCGGCTGCTATATTGGAATTACATAGTCATTTTAAGTCTGGACTGGGAAAGTCATCTGTCCAAAATTCAGGCTGCTGGGGCCGTTAAGAAGGAGGTGTTTCACGGTTATTCCAGCTGTCGGCCAATAGGGATGGAAGAAGCCCTGGGTACTTAGGGTTACATGTGGGGTGGGAGTGATCAGAGCCTCAACTCAATAAAGTGAAAGCCTCCAATGCTGGGCCCCGGCCCCCAGAACAAAACAACAGGTCCGGGGCGTTTCTGGGAATTGTGGGGGGTACTATAGACGGTTTCAATTCAAGTTCGCAGACTGATTGCGGTGCCCCTCACCGACCTGACGAAAGGAGCACAAGTCAGCCGTTATTTAACGTGGTCCCCCGTTCGCTGTTTGAGGCGTTTTCAGAAAATGAAAGTCAGCCCTCTCTAGGCAGCCTGTGTTGGTTGCCCCGGATTTTTCGTGGTTCAGACAGATGTGTAGGATGCGGGGCTGTGTTGTCTCAGGTCGTAAATTGAGAAGAGCACCCAGTAACATATTTGAGTAGTAAGCTGTCCCCGGCAGAAAATAATTACTCAATAATAGAGAAAGAGTGCCTAGCCATTAAGTGGGCCCTGGATTCCCTGCAGTTATATGTACTGGGCTCAGATTTTGGTTTGGTGTCATATCATTCCCCCTAGATGGCTAGGGAGAAGAAAGGAGAAAATGCTTGGGTCACCCGTGATTCTTGGCCCTTACAGGATTTCAACTTCTCGGTTTTTTTTTTAGAACATAGGAGTCCGGGGGAAGCTACAGGGTAATGCAGATTGCCTGTCAAGGGTTTGCACCTGCATGTTGAGTGCCTACAACCCCGGACCGTTGGGCAGTGGGGCGGGGGGGGGTATGTAATGAGGCCAGAGGGATTTGGTGAACCAGGATAGTGTCACCAAGTACCCTGTCGTTGGTTGTGGTGTATACCAGTAATTTATTGTGGTCAGCTGGCGGTAGGTCTGCTGACATAAATTTTTTTTGTTTGTATGTAGGAAGAGCAAGTAGTTGGGTTTGGTTTTTTAGGAGCAGTCATTATAGTTTGGTGGGTGACTGATCCCACTTCTTCGTCAGGCCGAGGGTTTGTTTTCTGTTTGTAAGACTGGGAGGGTCAAGTGGGTGGTGTGGTTGTTTGTCTGTGCAGTTGGGGAAGAGGGCAGCAGTTTGCGCTTCAGATTTTCCAGGAAAGTAACACCAGTCTCAGATGGAGAAGAACAAGAAAGCCCGGAGGATTATTTTGGACACAGACTGTAAGTGTCCCGCAACAGGGCTGTGAAGGACTGTTTGTTTTCCTTCATTTCGGTTGAAAAAAAGTATGGCACACGTTTATGTGCTGTTTGTATAAGGCTGAAATTATAACGCGCACCTGATTCATTTAACCAGATTTAAAGGGACTTGTCACGTTTACCCTACCACCGAGCTGATAGTATACTATTATATATATTATATATATATATATATTATTTATATATATTTATATAAATATATATATATACACACACACATTTATATATAAAACATTATATATAGAATACATAGAGATTATACATTATAAAATCTTAGATTTTCCTAGGACATGCGCTGCAGCTCTTCAAGATTTAAAGGGCTAGCAAGCTGGTAATTGGTTGATTACAGGGCTCTGACCCTATATCGTGTTTTCTCCTCCAACACTCTCTGCCAGAGAGTATTGGTGTTCCTTAGTGTGTTTCAAAGACTGTTGGAGAGAGTTTTGTCTACCGGTGTAATAGTAATTTCTGCTATTGTTTCCTGACCACGTTGCTTGCAGCCTGCTCTGACCGTAATAATAATAATAATCTTTATTTATATAGCGCCAACATATTCCGCAGCAACTTTATATTATAGAAGGGAATATGCACAGACAAACCAGACATTAAATTATAAAAAGCTACTGACAAATTGAGACCACGAGGGTTGTTTGGTGAGGGCCTGTCTCGCAGGAGCTTACAATCTATTAGGGTGTATGGGTGATAACAAAGGGTGGAAAAGTGCTTGGTTTACAATGGACCACGCCATGTTTGCATAAATATGGGGTAGATAAATAAAAAAGTGATGAACTGCATCCAACAATACATCTATATACTGATAAGTGCCTGTCGGGTGCCAACAGTGCAGGAAGTGATTGGAATTGTGTGACAGAATTTGGGGGGGTTAACGATAGGGATCTGATTAGGCTTGTTTAAGAAGATGAGTTTTCAGAGCGCACTTAAAAATGGGGAGGAATTATGCGTTGTGCCTTGATCCACATGGGGTAACATGTTCCAGAGAACTGGTGCAATACGTGCAAAATCTTGGAGCGGGCATGGGAGGTTTGGATTGAGTGAGTGGTAGTCTTAGATCAGTAGCAGCGTGGAGAGAGGCGGGGGAGGGTGGTAGACGCAGAGATAAGGGGGAGGTGTGATTGGGGGATGCAGCAATGTGGAGTGGCCTTATGTGTGAGAGTGATGAGTTTATGTTGTATTCTGAACTGAATAGGCAGCCGTGCAGAGACTCACACACTGGGTAAGGCTTCAGTATAGCGCTGGAAAGAAAAACAAGCCTGGCTGCTGCCATTCAGGACAGATTGGGGGAAAGGGGAGAGTTACAGGAGAGGAGGACCACAAGTAGGGAGTTACAGTAGTCAAGACGAGAATGTATAAAGAGCAACATTGAGAGTTTGAGTTGTTTCCCACAGTGAGAAAATGGATGGATTCTGGAAGATGGTTCTTGAGTGCAGGTGACAGGAGGGGCAAGGGACTTGGACTATAGGGGGTGAAGGACCAGATAAGAATAATAATCTTACCCCAAGACAGTGGGCCTGCTGCCTAGGAGGTTATGGGGTGCCACACACGGAGAGTGAATTAGCAGGGGGAGGTCGAGTTAGTAGATGGTGGGTTAATGACTAGAAGTTACGTTTTAGTGAGATTTAGTTTAAGATAGAGCGGAGAACCTGATGTCATGAGACCAGACGGACAGACAGATAACTGGTGTTTGTTTGTAGGCAGGCAGGAGTGGATGTCTCGGGAGGAAGGGTTATAGTTGGAGTGTATCAGCATAGAGATGGTACTGGAAGCCAAAATTCTATCGATGTATGTCCAAATGGTGGCTTAGAGTGAAAAGAGGGGAGGGATCAAGAACGGATAATGAGGATCCCCGACAGCAAGAGCAAGAGGTAGAGGAGAGGAGGTATAAGAACCGGAAATGAGACACTTGAAGGAGGCGGTCAGAGAAGGTAGGTAGAGGATCCAAGAGAGAGCGGTGTCCTGGATACCGATGGGGATGAGCATGTTGAGGAGGAGGTGGTGTTCAACAGTGTCAAATGCGGCCAGAGCTGATCCAGAAGAAGCAGCAATGAGTAGTTGTTCCTGAGATTTTGCTGTCAGGAGATCATTTGAAACTGCAGTAAGAGCAGTTTCTGTGGAGTGTAGGGTGCGGAACCCGGATTGCAGAGGGTCTAGAAGAGAGTTAGCAGAGAGATAGTGGATCAGGCGTTTGCAGATGAAGGGCAGGTTAGAGACTGGTCAGTAGTTGGCAGCGCAGGAAGGGTCCAGAGAGGGCTTTTTAAGTTAGGGAGTTTTAAACAAGGCGTGTTTAAAGGAAGATGGAAAGATCCCAATGGAGAGAGAGAGGTTACAGATTGTAGTAAAGTGAGAGAGGACAGCTGGAGAAATGGACTGGACAAGGTGGGTGGGGTGGGGGTCACTAGAGCATGTGGTGGGCGCGAGCAGACGAGATGCTGGACATTCTTCTTTTGATGTCGGCGTCCAAGGGTGAGTGCAGATTAAGAGGACGTGCATGGAGGACAGGTTGGGGTGTTATTTGGGGGAATGTGTTGTGATGTTTTGCCGTATGCTGTCAATTTTGTCTTTGGGAAGTGAGTGGCCAGGTCTTTAGCACAGAATCAGTGACCGAGCCTGAGTTTTGGGGCCTTGGGGGAGGGAGGGGAAAGGGTTTCAAACAGACTTTTGGTTGTTGTGAAATATTTTGTTTGGCACAGTGAAGGGCAGTGTGGGGGTCCTGAGCATGAATTTAGGGGGAAAAAAAAGCCCCCTGGTAGCTTTGATTTTCTCCACATTTGCTCAGCCACCGGGAACATCGCTGAGATGGCAGTCTGGGCGTGTCCCAAAGGTCCCGGCTCTGACTCTGGTGGTGCATGTGGAGTGGTGCCAACATGTCCAGGGTGGTAGTGAGAGTTTCATTGTAATGTTTAAGAGCCAGATCAGAACAGGAGAGAGAGGAGATTGGGGGCAGTGAGGACTGTATGTTGTCTGTGAGCTCCTGAGTGTTTATAGAGCGGAGATTTCGGAATGGGCGACGGGTAGGTGTGTCCAGAGAAGGCTGAAAGTTGTTGATAGTAAACAGAGATGAGGTTATGATCAGAGAGTCATAAGGAGAAGTTGGTAAGATTAGAAATTGAGCAGAGGTGACAGAAGACCAGATCAAGAGAGTTCCCATCCTTGTGAGTTAGAGAGTCAGGATACTGTGAGAGGCCAAGAGAAGAGGTTAGTGAAAGAAACTGAGAGGTGGAAGGAGACATAGGGTTGTCAATGGGGATGTTGAAATCACCCATGATCGCCTGCCCCCAACAATGCCTTCGTCTTACGATTCTGTACCATGCTGTACCCCACCGTAAACAAGTAATGCCAGGGTTAGCGACCTGGTAGTTTCACACTGCAGCAAGTCCATCCCACTTTGCGGGCTCTGGTGAATACCGGGGGCTACTAAGACTCCGCTTCCTGGCATGGCTTATGGTGGTCCAGTGAATCCACCTACATCCGTGAAAGTATACTCTGGCCATGGATTCTGCCAGGGTGCCTCTGCCCGACATCCAGGACGTTACAACTGCAGTGGCCCAACAGAGTCAACACATTGACCAGCTTGTCGTCATGATGCAGAACCTTGCTGCCCACGACCACAGCTGCACCTCCACCTGTTGTCACTCCGTCTGCTGTGGTTCCTTCTCCATCCGCGGGGCTCACGCTGCATCTGTCCCTTCCACCATGGTATGATGGCAATCCGAAGACGTGTAGAGGATTCCTCAGCCAGTGATCCATCCATATAAAAATGATGGCCCACCAATTTCCTACGGAGCGTTCAAAGGTGGCTTTTGTATTCAGCCTTCTATCGGGTGAAGCCTTGGCCTAGGCTACCCCCCTTTGGGACCGGGGGGGATCCCGTAACGGCAAATCTTCAGGCGTTTCTGCAAGCATTTCACAACATCTTTGAGGAATCGGGGCACACGTGTTCTGCTGCTGCAGCTCTGCTTCGCCTCCGTCAAGATGACTCTTTGGTGGGTCAGTATGCAGTACAATTCCGCACCCTTGCCTCTGAGATTGAATGGAACAATGAGGCCTTTGTAGCTACATTTTGGCAAGGCCTCGTCGGAAAAATTAAGGACGAATTAGCTGGCCGAGACCTCCTGTCTTCCCTGGATGATCTTATCCACTTGGCTACCCGGATTGATATACAATTCACGGAGAGACAGCAAGAACTTCGCTCGCAATGCGAGTCCTCCCACCCACACCGCTTTCCAGGCCTTGCTCTGTTGTTCCATCAGCCTCCACTTCCTTCATCATCGGTTTCTGACAATGAACCCATGCAAGTGGACAGAGCCCACCTGACCGTGGAAAAGCGCACTCAATGCCACCAGCAGCACCTCTGCTTCTATTGCGGCAGCGCTGAACATTTTATCCGGGATTGCCCACAGCGGCCAGAAAACTCTCGCGCCTAGGCTTCATGGGAGAGGCCTCCCTAAGTGTGCATACTACCTTTACACGCCTTACCATGCCAGTCTCGATCAGCCTCGCACCTGAGAATTTGTACCAAGCCAATGCTTTTATTGACTTTGGCTCTGTTGGGAACTTTATTGACGCCTCCAAGCATCGGCTACCTGTGGCCCGCCTTGAAAGACCCTTGTTCATCTCTTCGGTTAATGGGGAATGCCTGAAAGATGCCATTCAGTTCCATAGTGTACCACTGATGCTTTTAGTAGGGGGCTTTACATCAGGAAAAAAATGTGTTCCCATTCTTGCCCCATTCTTCCTCGGAACTCCTGCTAAGTCTTCCTTGGCTTCAGTGTCATGCCCCATTTCTTAACTGGAAAACGGGTGAAATCACACGCTGGGGACCTGACTGTCACTTCCGTTGCCTTACCACACCTCAACTTATACATCCCACTTCGCCACTGACGTCTACCAAGCCATTGACTGGTCTACCTATTCAATATCATGACCTTACTGACGTTTTTTTCCGAGAAACAGGCCAAGTCTCTCCCACCACATCGCCCCTACAATTGTTTGACTGTCTATGGGGGACCAAGGTTTTCACGAAATTCGAATTACGAGGAACATACAATTTGATCCGCATCAGAGAGGGGGATGCATGGAAAACCGCGTTCAACGCCCCTGACGGCCACTTTGAATATTTAGTCATGCTCTTTGGACTGTGCAATGCTCTGGCGGTGTTCCAAAATTTTGTTAATGAAATATTTAGAAATCTCCTGTACATTTGCATCACAGTATATCTGGACGACCTCTTGGTTTTCTCTCTGGATCATGAAATCCATCGGGTCCATGTTCACCAAGTTCTGAGGCGCTTGCTAACCCATCAACTCTACGCCAAGCTTGAGAAGTGTGTCTTTGAGCAATCTAGTCTGTCATATTTGGGTTACATTGTGTCCGACAGAGGTCTCCAGATGGATCCAGCCAAGTTGTCTGCCATTCTGCACTGGCCACTTCCTGTGGGGCTCCAGGCCATTCAACGCTTCCTGGGCTTCACTAACTACTACCGGCAATTTATCTCTAACTTCTCTACCGTGGTAGCACCTATAGTGTCGCTCACTAAAAATAATGGCAACTCCAAACTATGGCGTTCTCTTCTGCTCTCATCCTGAGCTGTCCTGATCCTGAGAAGCCCTTTTTTTTTAAGATGATGTCTTCCGTAGGAGCCAGTGCGGTTCTTTTGCAAAAACCCTGCAGTGGAAAGAATATCACTTGCGGCTTCTTTTTGAAGACCTTCTCTCCAGCGGAGCAGAATTATACTATTGGTGACTGGAAATTTCTTGGACGCGGCCCTTTTGTCTCAACATTATCTCCCCGTGGTTCCCCTGGAGAAACCTCTGGCCATCTCCTCTGTCAGTGAGGAGATCCTCAGCGATCAAGTCCGTTACCATACTGTGCCTTTGTACCTTCAAGTGGGGGCACTTCATAAGGAGAGACTTTCGTTTTACGTGTTACCCCGGTCTTCCTCGTCCATCCTTCTGGGTCTTCCGTGACTGCAACGCCATTCACCGGTACTCAACTGGCAGACGGGCGAAGTCCTGCGATGGGGACCAGAATGTCGGTCTCACTGTTTGGTCTAAGCCTCTACCGGGTCTTCCCTCTCCGTATCAAGAGTATGCTGACGTCTTCTCCGAGAAGCAAGCGGAGACCTTGCCTCCACATCGCCCCTGTGACTGCCCTATTGACCTTCTACCTGGAACATCCCTTCCACGGGGCAGGGTCTACCCTCTGTCTGTGCCTGAGACCTTGGCAATGTCCGCATTCATCAAGGAGAATCTCCAGAAGGGGTGTATTCGGAAGTCCTCCTCTCCGACTGGTGCCGAATTCTTTTTCGTAACGAAGAAATGGACCCTCGTCCCATGTATCGATTACCCGGGTCTCAAAAATCCCCAAAAAAATCGAACCCCTTGCTGTTGATTACCGAGCATTTCCCCGACCCCCCGAGCAAGATTTCTCCAAACTGGCCCTACGAGGGAGCCTATAACCTATTGGATTCGTAGGGAGACGAGTGGGAAGACGGTTTTCAATACTATGAGGGGCCCTTCGAGTACCTTTTTCATTCCGGGGGCGTTTGGGGGGGCTAACGGCTCTATGCCAAACTCGAAAAATGTCTTTTCCACAGCAAAGCCTTCCATTCCTTGGCTCATTATTGGGCGGACAAGGGCCTGCACAGGATCCTGCCAAATTGCTGCCGTCCTGCAGTGGCCAAGACCCGTGGGCTCCGACCATAAAAAGATTCCTGGGGCTTCGCCAAACTAATTGGAGATTTTTGTGCCGCACTTCCCTCACAGGCTCCTATAGTGGTTTTAAAAACCAAAAGGGCGTTTCCTAGGTTGTGCCCCCAGCCCCGGAAGAAACTTTCCTCATGCTGAAGTCTGCATTCGCTCTGCCCGGGTACTCCACGACCGGACCAGAAAAACCCTTCTTTTTAGAAGTCGATGCCTCCTTGGTGGGAGCCGGGGCTGTCTTTCTCAAAGGGGCCCAAAAAGGGAAGACCCTCACAGTGGTTTTTTTCATAAACCTTTCTTTTGGGAGAAAATACGATACGGGGGCCGGGGAATTCTGGCCATCAAACTATCCCCCAGAAAAAGGGGGATCTCCGGAGGGGGCTCATAAAACCCGGTCAATATTTTCACCCCCACAAAAAACCCCCTTACCTCCAAGGCCCAGCGTCTAAACCCGAGCCATGCACGATGGTCTCTATTCTTTTCTAGGTTTAAATTTGGGTTAATTTTCGCCCCGCGGGGAAAAACGTCAAGGGCCCATGCCCTCTCCGGCCCCTACGTGGGGAGGAGACAACCAGCACCACGGCTTTATCCCCCCGAAAAGGGTAATCTTGCTGCCCCCATAAATTGCAGCGAATCCCTCTGGGCAAGAATTATGGGCCCGGCTCTACGAAAGAAAAAACTGCATTGGGGACATTGCTCTCAAGTGGCAGGACACCCGGGGGTGAAGTAATCTTACTCTCTTATCTCCCGTTTCTATTGGTGGCCCAGTCTGGCCAAAGACATTTGCGAATTCGTGGAGTTGTGCACCTCGTGTGCCCGCAACAAGTCCTCCCATCTCAAGCCGGCAGGTCTGCTGCAGCCACTACCTATTCCCGATTGTCCCTGGACCCACGTGGCCATGGATTTTTTTACGGACCTCCCGCCTTCCTCTGGTAATACCATGATCTGGGTAGTCACGGATCGCTTTTCTAAAATGTCCCATTTCGTCCCTCTGCCTGGTCTACCCTCTGCTCCTCGTTTGGCCAGCATATTTTTCCAGCATATTTTTCGGCTACATGGCCTGCCCCGCCATATAGTCACTGATTGGAGGGTCCAATTTGTTTCTAGGTTCTGGAGCTCCCTCTGTAACCAGCTACAAGTAAAATTGGATTTCTCCTCGGCCTATCACCCTCAGACCAACGGGCAGATGGAGAGGGTTAACCAGATACTGGGCGCCTATCTGCGGCACTTTGTTTCTGCTCATCAGGACGACTGGGCCAATCTGTTACCCTGGGCAGAATTTTCATATAAGTCGTTAGACTCCGAGTCTGCCGGTGCCGCCCCCTTTTTTCATTGTCTACGGGCGACATCCACGCCCACCCCTCCCCCTCTCTGTGCCCTTGGAGGTCCCGGCTGTGGAAGATTTGGTTCAGAACTGCCATTTGGAACCAGAAACGCCAATCTCTTCTCCGGGCTTCCGCTCATAACAAGATACAAGCTGACAGAAAGCGAAGACCTCCTCCCATCTTCTATCCTGGTGACAAAGTGTGGTTGTCGGCAAAGTAAAACCGCCTCAAGATCCCTGGTTATAAGCTTGGTCCCCGGTTCTTGGGACCGTTCGAGGTGCTAAAACGCCTAAACCCAGTGGCAAACAAGCTCCGCCTTCCTCCCACTATGCGGGTCCCGAACTCCTTCCATGTCTCTCTTCTGAAACCGGTCATCCTAAATCGTTTCTCTCGGAAAGTTGTTCCTCCCACTCCTGAGGCTGACGCCACCAATGTCTTTACGATAAAGGAAATTCTGGACATGAAAATGGTCAGAGGGAAACGTCTTTTCCTCATTGACTGGAAGGGATTCGGGCCCGAAGAAAGGTCCTTGGAACCAGAAGACAATATCCTGGACTGTAATGTTATCCGGAGATTCCTACAGGCCAGAAAGAGGGGCGGGCCAAAGGGGAGGGTCCTGTCACAGATGCCCCTGCGACCCTCGTCCTGGGTCACAGGCGCATCCGTGCTCCGCTGCCAAGCACTTGTTCCCCTACCTGTTCCACGGGCTACTTACCCGACTACGCCCCTGCTGCAGCCTCTGTCCCGTGGCCATCTCCTGTGGCCAATTCGGATAATGTCATCGAAGTCTAAGAGGTCCCTGCTGAAAAGTTGGTAAGGGGGAAGTGATTCTTTTTTATTGACTGGAGGGGGTTCGGGCCCGAAGTCTGTTCCTGGGAGCCCAAGTCCTATCTGTCAGCTGAAATTCTCTGCAAGTTTCCTCAGAAAAGGGGGAGATCTAAGGGGTACTATCATGGAGCATGCAGCGAACCCCGCTCCGAGCCACGGCCGCTCCCGCTGTGTTCTGCTCTCCTCAGCTCCTTACTTACCCAGCTGCGCTCCTGCTTCCCGTCCGAGGGTGCCTGCGTGGCAGCTCTTCAAGATTTAAAGTGCCAGCACGCTGGTAATTGCTTAATTACCGGCCGCTGACCCTATATCTTGTTGCCACCTCTAACACACCCTGCCAGAGTATTTGAGTTCCTTAGTGTGTTCCAAAGAGTGTTGGAGAGAGTTTTGTCTACCTGTTGTAAGCAACCAGCAGGAAAAATAGTGGATGGAAGGTATGTCCCTAGTATTATGCTGCAAATGGTAAGGAAGTTCCAGGGATGTCAGGGAGGCCGATCCAGTAGGACAGCCCGGTCTTTCCACAGCAGCAGAATGGCAGCAAGAGAACTGCACTAGAGGGGCCACCAAGGAACCGGACCTTGGTGGGGAAAAGTCAGCAGTATAAATAGGTAACCATAGGTTACGCATGTTTGTGTAGTTTTAGTATAGCTGCTGTGCAGCTTTATTGGGCTGCTTTTTCTGAACGGCTGTAGCGTGGGTGGGAGGCCGTTCACCCCTCCGGTCCAGGCTTTACCAGTATCCCTGGGCCTTTAAAGCCTGTGCAGGAAGAGACCAGGTGAGAGAGTCAACCTGGGATTGATTAGTGTCAGGAGTCATTTCTCCAGAGGGTGCTGAGCAGGAAGGAGCCTGCTACTGAACACCCAACCAGACCGAGGAGGTCTGCTACACAGAGACTTCACCTGCCACACGGTGGAGTATAACAATTGTGCCTTGTTTTTTTTGATGCTGGAAATCTATTATGTTTTGTGCTGCATGTTTGACGGCTGACGTAAGCCAATGACATAAGACTGCCTGTTTGTTTTGCTGTTTGTTTTGCTTCTAAAATAAAACCCTATATTTTTGGTTGCAACCATCCCGCTTGTGCCTGCCTCTGTGACCGCTAGTCCCCACATATGGTGGAGGTTGCTATGGGCACTGGTTCCTAAGGGTAACAGCAGTATTCATTTTGAACTTTTATACGTTTTGTGAACTGTATGTCCTGGGTGAAGGCTGCTACATTCCTGCCTAACCAGCCCACAGCAATGGAGGAACTGTGCAAGCACCTGGTGCAGGCCAATGCCAACCAGCAAGAAACCAACCGTCTGTTGCTGGAACAGATTGCAGCACTTAGAGACAATGTTTCTGCCCAAGGGGGGGGAAAA
>JAODAL010061139.1:0-20500 GCA_025379985.1 Phyllomedusa bahiana | reverse complement strand
TAAAGCCGGCAGCTTAAACACTTTTATCAAAAATGTAACCGAGAGTTCAAGTTTTTTCGGCCCCCTTTTTTTAAGCCCCATTCCCCCCGCCCTAGCTGTGTGGGCCCCTGTAAAGTCCCCCGGTTCCCCAAACTGGTGGGGCCCTTTAAAGGGCCTCCTGGCTCACGTTTCTTCCCCTCGGGGCCCCCACTTTGGGGGGCCCCCATTTAATTTTCCTCCTCCTTTCCGTGTGGGGGCCCCACTCAGGCCCTCCTTACCCCTTTCCGGTGGGTCCCCACTCATGTTCCCCAACCTTCCCCCCTTTGGGGGGCCCTACTCAAGTGAGTCTCAGGTGTTTGTGTTAAAAATCGCAGAGACAGTCGTGCCGGGGGAAGTCATCAAGGGGTCTGGACCGAATGGAGAAGAAAAGGACGTAAACGTCATCAGACAGAGTCACCTGGGGAGTCAGTAAATGAAAACTGACGGGGTTTGTGGAGATCTGTAAAACCCTGAAATATCAGTTTATTGTAATAAATTTATTTTCAGAAACAGTCAGGGGTATTTTTCGTATTTTTAGATAGTGATATTGGCGGTATTATATGGTCTTTATACAGAAAAAGTTGTTATTTGCAATTTGGGTCTGGGTATTCTGGCTTGGTCAGTAACATAAGGGTTTGAAGTGTTGATCTGTGGTGGATTTGCGGGCCCCGTATACATGCGACCCCAAACAAAATTAAAACTGAACATTCAAAAACAATGGTGCAATTATTTTTTTTTTTGGGTTTTGGGTGACGGTGAGGGTGGGGGTTGTAGGGGGGGTTTTGGAGTTGGTGGCGGGGGGCAGGGGGCGGGTTTCAGGGGGCGGGGGGGGGGGCCCCCAGAGTTTCAACTGTTGGGGGCCCCTGAAATTTCTGATGGTGGCCGTGCTTGTTCACACATTTTTTTTTTATCCTTTTTGGATCCAAAAATCACATCCAAAAATGCAGCATTGATTGGATCCTAATAGGATCCACACTTTCCAACACGCGCTGGTGTTTGGGATGAGCGGATCGGCCCCATAGTTTATAATAGGGCTCCTGTTGGCCTTTGGGCCCAAGGGGGTGTCAAACTGCCCCTCCGCTGTTGGAAAAACTACAACCCCCATCATCCCACTGTTATAGATTATATAAAGCATTATGGGAGTTGTAGTTTTCAAACGGGGAGGGAGCAGTTTAAACCCCCCTGGTCTAGTGTGAAAGAGCAGAAAATCCCAGTGCAGAAAAAGATTAGCACATTGTCATTCGGTGCATTACTCTTGTCATTGACCTCTTGGTCTAGTCTAATATTTATTTGTCTAGAGAACAATAGAGCAATCATTATGTCATTACCTTGTAGCAGCTACAGCAAATCGAAAATGGTCTGTCCCTTTGGTAAAACTGGTCGATGGTCCAGTTAACCACATACATTGTCAAATACATAGAGAACATATACAGTTTTTCCCCTGGGTTTTAGATTTTGCATCCTTATTTCTTACTGCACCTCATTGGGTTCTCAATTTAATTTCATCATACTCTTGTATAGTGGAAACATTTTTTCATTTTTATATCAACTGAAAAATCCTGACTAAGTACACAGATGTAAGTGAGACCAGTCTACAGTTTTATGTGCTTCTTAGTAGGACAAATCAAAAAGTACCATTGTGGCCACATACTAGTGTACTTTGCTTCTAATCAATAACCATGTTGTAAGGAGCATAATTGTTGTTGCTCCTGTATTATAGGGATTGTCCACTTGGTAATAAAATCAAACAAGCAGTTCCTGGGAGCCCAGTAAAATGAAAAAAAAAAAGTAAAAACATGTACACCG
Source organism: Phyllomedusa bahiana (assembly GCA_025379985.1). Lineage (NCBI taxonomy): Eukaryota > Metazoa > Chordata > Amphibia > Anura > Hylidae > Phyllomedusa > Phyllomedusa bahiana. Next base: position 18,676 of record JAODAL010061139.1, on the reverse strand, counting down.
CCTCCAGTCCCCCAGTGCAAAGTCATTTTCTCTGGGCTTTTATTTTTTAAATTCCAAAAAGGGGGGCCTTTGCGCGTGGCTGATTGGCTGCAGCCATCATGTGCCACTAATTTACATCAAGGAAGGGAAATGGCTATGGAAGTAGAAGCACGTGACCACTGCAGCAAATCAACGGGGGGGTTGTCAACGATTTCCTGTTTCAGAGGGTTTTCGATGAAAAAAGAAGGCGGGGAAGTGGGCGGAACCCCGGGGGCCCTGGGGGTGACAAAGGGCCCCGGGTTTCCCCGGCTTATTTAAGCCGTAATTGCGGGGCGGATCCCCCCGCAATACGGGTTGAATAAGGGCCGGGGCGCTGCCCGCCGCCTCATAGACGAATTTCACGGGCGTATTCCGCTGGGTAATAACATTCATTTCTCCCCGTCCGGCGGGGAGGAGAGACGGAATCCGTATTTCTCCATGAGAACTGTGGATTACCGTAATGGCTGGGACGGATTGCAGCCGTATTGCAGCGCAGTACGGTGCGCAATACGGCTGCAATCCGTTCCTGAAATAAGCCGTGTGAATGGCCCTTAAGTGTCTTTTATTTTACTGGGGCTCCAGGAGCTGCTTGTTTGATTTTTTTATTTTTTTTATGGCATGGACGTGACACAGATGCTCTGGTCCTGGGCAGGGCCGGGACGACGGGTAGGCCAAGGTAGACGACCGCCTAGGGCGCCTACCTCAGCCTATCCCTAAGGGGTGCCGCCCAGGGCCCGACCCTCGCCGGGCTCCAGGCCCGCTGCCGTGGGCCTGATGCGCCGGCGGTCTCTGTGACCGCTTCTGCAGAGCAGAGAGCAAGCGCTCCCTGCCCGCAGACAGTTTCGGCCCGCCCCCCGGAGGATCGCTGGATCCTCCGGTGAGGTGCGGGCCAACAACAGGGGGGGCCGCCGGGTTCTCATAGCGCTGAGGACCAGCCGCGGCCCCGTGCGCCTCAGCCGGCAGCGTCGCGATGAAGTGATGTCATTGCGACGCTGCCTCTCCTCGGGCGCACAGCGCGTCACAGGCCGTGTGCCCGAGGAGCTGCCGGAGGAGCGCGCGGCTGAAGAGGACAGAAGAGGAGCGCGCGCCTGGGAATTGGGTAAGTATTATTGTTGTTGTTTTTAAATGCCTGCCTGTGGCCCCATATTCTGCCTGTGGCCACTATACTTCCTGCCTGTGGCCCACTATATCCCGCCTGCGGCCCCCTATAATGCCTGCCTGCGGCCCCCTATAATGCCTGCCTGCGGCCCCCTAAAATCCTGCCTGAGGCCCCAATAATGCCTGCCTGCGGCACCCTATAATGCCTGCCTGCGGCCCCCTATAATACCTGCCTGCGGCCCTCTATAATGCCTGCCTGTGGCCCCCTATATTCTGCCTGTGGCCCCCATACGCCTGCCTGTGGCACCCTAAATCCAGCCTGTGCCCCCAATAATGCCTGCCTGCGACCCCCTATAGTGCCTGCCTGGTGCCCCTATATGCCTGCCTTGCCCCCATAAGCCTGCCTGAGCACCCATACGCCTGTCTGTGGTCCCCATACGCCTGCCTGAGCCCCCATACGGCTGCCTGTGGCCCCTATATGCCTGGCTGGGGCCCCCCGTACGCCTGCTGAGCCCTGTACGTGCCTGTGGCCCCTCTATGCCTGCCGGGTGGCCCCCATACGCCTGCCTGGGCCCCCATACGCCTGCCTGAGCCCCCATACGCCGCTGGCCCCATACCCTTCTGTGGCCCCCATACGGCTGCCTAAGCCCCTATTCGCCTGCGTGAGGTCCCATTCGCCTGCCTGTGGCCCCATACGCCTGCCTGAGCCCCTGTACGGCTGCCTGTGGCCCCTATATGCCTGCCTGTGGCCCCCATACCCCTGCCTGGTGCCCCCATACCCTGCTGGCCCCCATACGCCTGCCTGTGGCCCCCATACCCCTGCCTGTGGCCCCCATACGCCTGCCTGAGGTCCCGTACGCCTGCCTGTGGCTCCATACGCCTGCCTGTGGCCCCATACGCCTGCCTGAGCCCCCCTACGCCTGCCTATAGCCCCCAAACGCCTGCCTGTAGCCCCCATACGCCTGCATGAACCTCTAGCTAGATATTTGCATGAGCCCCTAGCTATATACCTGCCTGAGTGCCACTATATTTATATACCTACCTGTCTTCTGGGACTTTTTCTTTATACCTGCCTGAGTGAGAGGGCATATCTATATAACTGTCTGACTAAGGGGACTTATAACCTATAATTAAGGAGTTACTGGAAATGTGAGGAATCTAAGATATTTGTGTCCAAATCCTCAGGTACGAGTCTTGGCCGGGAGCAATTGGCATGAAGGTGTGAACCGGATGGTGAAGAAAAGGGAAAGTGAACGACGCTGATCAGAAAAGATGTCTCCGGTGAGTCACTAAATGTAACTGCAGTGTAATCAACTTATATTTCTTTCAGAGCCTACATACAAAAGTATCTACCACTATCTGGTCACGTATGCGGTGGTAAGTTTTTCAGAGCCGGTACAGCTGTAGTCACATGTGGGGGTTGCGTTTGGTCAGGGTCTGGCAGAATTATTTGAGCCTTAAGTAGTAATAGTTTTGGGTCTTGGTTTTGTAGGAGGTTTTTTAGTAACAATCCTTCGTCTGGTAGATTTGCTCCATGTATCGGTGGATTATTTAGTGACTGTTATTTAGGGGGATTGCACTGTCATACGGAGGGGAGCAAATTTTTAAAATGCAAATTTGTCAGGGCTGATTTTCATTTGTGCAGTGACTGCTGAGGAGATGGACGGGACTTATGTTTAATGTGCAGAAATTTTGTGACAGACCTGGCGCAGGGGTGAGAGGAAAATTTGTGTGTGTGTGTGTTTTTGTGGGGTGGGGGGGGTTATTTTTTTGAGAGCGAGGGGGGGGGGGGGGCGCCATTGGCTGTACTCGCCTAGGGCACCAAAATGCCTTGTCCCGGCCCTGGTCCTGGGCATTGCAAACCTAGCAATGACAGAACAGAAGTATCTGTAGCCAGTGATTCCTTTTAATATGCTTTTCCTGACTCAGCTGCAGCTAACTCCAGGCTCAGCCTTGCACACAGACCTGCAATTAATATATAGGCTGGCCAGCTCCCGTTATGGACAAACCACCAGGCCTATAAAATTACAGATAAGATAGCAGAATCCTCAAGGACATAGGGAATCCTGCATTTATTACTGCAGGCAGAAGGGTTAGCGAAGGTTTGAGGTATGCAGTTTAGAATAAATACACATTCTTTGTTGTCCAATCTATGTTGTTAATATTTTAACTTGACAACAAAGCAGATTTTTTTCATGGAACAACCAAGTTTACCTCTAAAGGCAAACCAACATATTAGAAATTATTTGGCGATGAATCATGTCATGGCATGTTTCCTCTACAATATGATTCATGTATACTCGAAGTGAACTCCAAATGTGTCTTCTTGGAAATTAATCACAATTACTAATTTCCACAAAGTGTGACAAAATTAAAGGGATATTCCAACAATTATTACCTATCTACATTTACACTCGTGTTCTGTACACATACGAAAACAACCAAGTGAGAGCAAGTGGGGAAAAAATAAGGAACTAGGGTTCTCTGTTCTAGAAATTATGGGGTCCCAGCTCTATGCTCGATAATTTATCATTTTCATCTATTCAATAAATGGAATTTACCTTTAACATGTAAATATACCCTATGCATCTGTTGTTGTTTTTAAAGTTCCATCATAGTAGAAGTAAAATAGATAAAATCTTATGGTTTATTCTGGTACTAGTTGTGACATACAGAAAACATATTACAATGCGGAAAACCAAATTTACTTCTGTACGTTGGCAACTTGCTACTCAAATGTAGTTCCCAGTCGGAAGTCTGGGTAGACAGAAATAATCATTTGCAAATTTGCTGAGGTTTAGTGGGTTAGCATCGAGTCGAATATCCTCCAAAGCACGCCTGATGAAAGTTAGGTCCCGGCTATCACAGAATGTATCTTTGTGCAATGCTTGGATGTTGTTATTCTGTAAAAATAAAATAAAACAGCTGAAATGAAGTATATTTTTGAACATTTTAAATACTTCATGTAATATAGGATTCTTTAAAATTGTGCAGCTAAAATATTTAAAGGGTTGTCCATTTTGGACAATTTTTTTAGACTGTACAGTAAGTTCTGTGGAGTAGAGCTGATTGCTTCAATGCAGAAATTTAAGGGTTTCTCTCATCACAGACATTCAGATGTTGTTAATGTTATGGCATATAATGTCACCATTGTTCAGTTGGCGGGTGCCTGATCTTTGTTGACTGCTACTGATCGCTAGAAGAAAGTGGCAGTGGCGCTGGTTAAGCACTGTTCAACTTTGTTTCCCTTTAAATGAAACATACGATTAATGTTTATCCCGAGTCTACCGCTTTAAAGAGGAACTGTGACCATACTGGTTATGTCTGTTTTAGTAAATACTTGTTTTCCCTGTGAATGAATACTTCTAGAGCCTTTTTTCTTATAATTCTGTGTTGTGTTGTTCCTCTGTTACTCCTCCTAAAATGTATTACTAAATCTGGGGGGGAGGGTGCCTGTACAGTGTACATTGTCCAAGCTGTTAATAATTTCTGCCATGGCTCATTAAGGTGGTCCTAAATTTAAACCCAGTTGAGATGGTCCGGGATTAGTTGGACCCAGGGTCATATTTACAATACATTCTGCTCTAGGCACTGAACCTGAATACGCTCCCATAATCCCCTTTCCACTGCGGACAATTTTTTTTGTCACATTAATTTTTTTCTCCCACCTTCCAAGAGCCATAGCATTTTTTTTATTTTCCCATCTACATAGACATATGAGGCTTTTATTTTGCAGAACGAGATATTACTTTCTAATGGTCATTCACTGTACTATAGAATGTGCTAAGAAACCACAAAAAAAATCTAGTGGGGGAAATTGTGAAAAAAACAGTACTTGCGCAAGAGTTAAACAGCAGGGAACAGAGTCGGTTCCATTCCCTGTTGTTACCGACAGGTGCCAGCTGCAATCAGCAGCTGGCACTTTCTGCCTATGTAGCGATCTTGCTACATAGCCCCTTACTGACACTATGAGGTTCTCATTTGTCAAATGCCAGTAAGGAGTTAAAGGCCGATTTACACCAGGTTCACACACTGCAGTAATGTTATTTGTAAATGGCGCTTTATGCTACGTTTTTCTGGGGAAAATTTTTTTTTTAGACAAAATTGGCAAAAAATGTGATCTGACAACATTACTGCAACATATTAAAGCTGATCCCGGTTATTAAACCTCCTAGATACCACTATCCATAGTGATCATATCGTCTAGGTGGTTAGAGAGAACAGGGCTCCTTACGTTGGTGGCAGATATGGCAGGGTGCTGCTACGTTGCTATGTTAATTGGGGGCTTGACAAAAACTCCTAAGTCTTCTGTATATTTGAGCCTATTAGACTCTGCCTAACAAACAGGCAATAATACAACGCACTACATAACTAGTACAGTTTATTTCAAATAAAATGTTACACTGTAAGAAAAAATGTTTAATGAAAAGATAATTATTGAAATCAGTTTTACCAATAAAAATACACTATCCCTAAATGAAAAAAAAGAACCTTCACATACCAGGTATCACTAAGTGTACAACAGCCTATACTAAAAAAAAGCTTGGATAAACACTATCCAAACTACAAACAATACTGAAATTGCTGTTTTTGTTCATCCCACTTCATGTAAAACAGTCATATGTGCCCCAAAATAGTACCAAAGAAAACTACAGCTCATTCTCCAAAATCAAACTCTCATGGCTATCTTAACAAAAAGATGAAAAAGCTATGATTCTTGAGATATGGGGTTGAAAAACCAACCTGATGTTGCTGAAAATCGCGCAGTGGTAAGGGTGAAATGGTTGGTCTAAATAAACCTTAAAGGGGTTGTCTACCTCATTAAAAAGTTATATCTAAGGGTCCAGGGCCCCAAGTAAAAGAAAAAAAAGCTACACTCACCATTCCCTGGTTCCAGCTGCGTCTCCCTGGCCTTCTGTTGACACACTGTCATTTCCGAACGATGCACATGACCGCTGCAGCCAATCAAATGCCACAGCGGTGACGTCCCCATTCCGAAGTGATGCCATGTCAACAGAAGGCCAGGGAGATGCCGCTGGAAATGGGGGATGAAGGGGGATAAGGTTTTTTCTATTTTACTTTGGACCCTGGATCCAGTAGATATTCTCCTATTCAATTCAATACAATTACAGTACAGTGCATACAGAGAAAACAAACAGATATTCACATACTTATTTCACATCTGCATCACAGATCTATAAAAAAAGATGCAAAAATATTGCAGCATGGCACACTTTTTTTTTTCAGTTCAAATGACAGACCCCATTTTACTTAATGGTGTTCGTCGAGTACTGGTATGTTCACACGGCATTTATTAGATACGTGTTTGGTTATGTTTTTTTGGACCCAAACACATATCTAACATTGCTCAGTGTGATTTACATTGATATCAATGTAAAACAAGTATCGTCATTCAGACAGTACATGTTTGACATACGACTTTCTGATGTGTCTTTCGGATCCGTTCAAAGAATTGACACGTCAATTCTTGATCCGTTTGACACAGCAGATGCCCTGTTTAAAACTATAGGCTGCATTTCTGCTGCACAGAAAATGCATTCAAACACGGAGCACACTTTGGGTACTTCTTTGCATAAGTTTTACGCAGCGACTTTTAATCCGTTTTTCGGATTGAAAAACGTCATATGAACATCCCTTAAGTGTCTGTCATGTCATGGATTTGGCACCATCTTTATTTTCAGCACTCTGATGGAACAGAAAAATGAAAATAACACAGGTGTAAATCAGGCCTTACGTTCCCATGTATATACACTATACTGTACTTGCCAACATTTCAAAGCGGAAAAGTGGGAGAACTGAAGAGGTGGCGGGCATAGAGTCAAAAATTTCTGTGGCTACGCCCATCTTGTTGGTGAACCACGCCCCCTTAAAAGCCACACCCTCTCCACCTAACTGTGTTATGGCTCTGGAAGAAAGCTAAATTAGGGTTTTGGTGTCACCCAGCTTTCCTGGACTGTTGGATAACCTATTCAGCATCCAGAAGAGCTGGGAGTTACCGCCAAACTGGGGCTGAACCTAAATCACTACATTACAATCAATATTTATATCATACAGTGATTATATAGTTGTAGATATCAGTGTACACAGGCTCTAGAGACTGTATATTACCTCCATACAGTGACCATATAGTGGTAGACAGCAGTGTACACAGGCTCTGCAGACAGTATATTGCCTCCATACAAGGATCATACAGTGGTAGGTACCAGTGTACACAGGCTCTACAGACTGTATATACCACAATACAGTGACTATACAGTGTTAGATACCAGTTGTACACAGGCTCTACAAACTGGTGTCTACCACTTATGGTCACAGTATGGTAGTATATACAGTGTACACAGGCTATGCAGACATATAAGTAAAGTTACACCTAGGCACTTACAGGAGACGTCTCTGAAGAATTTCTCTTCTTCTTCTCCATCTGTCCCAGACCACCATGACGTCTTCTCCCGGCCACAACTCTTCACTATAGATGTTAAAAAACAAACATCTTAGACTCCTCACTTTATTAGCACTCCTCTACCAATTCCTATCTCTATACAAACTCCTTATCTATAGCGCCTCAAATTGTAATAATTACCTCCTTGTGCCCAAACAGTAAAACTGCCCCCAAATGGCTATGGGGCTCCCATGTGTGCACCAAGTTTTAGTCTTGTTTTGTATACTAATATAGGAAGTAGTTAAATTCCCTAAGACAGTATGTAGGTACAATTAGGTAGGTGTATAGCGCCCATTAGATAGGTAGAGTTATAGGTCCCCAATAGGTAGGTATCTTGGACCCCTATTAAGTAGATAGGTAGTTATATAGGCCTCCCAACAAGTAGAAATCTAGGTCCCTATTATGTAGTTATATAGGCCCCTGTAGATAGTTATTTGAACCCTGTAGCCAGGTAGTTGCCCCTTTTGGCCAGCTTGTAGCCCCTTTTAGCCAGGTTGTTGCCCCCACTAGCCAAGTAGTGCCTCTTATAGCCAGGTAGTGCTCCCTATAGCCAGATAGTGCCACTTCTAGCCAGGTACTTCCCTTCTAGCCAGGTAGTACCCCTTCAAGCCAGGTAGTAGTCCCTTATGGCAAGGTAATAGCCCCTTATAGCCAAGTAGTGCCTATATAGCCAGGTAGATGCCCTTATAGCCAGATAATAGCCCCTAATAGTCAAGTAATGCCCCCTATAGCCAGGTAGTGCCCCTTATAACCAGGTAGATGCCCCCTATAGCCAGGTAGATTCCCCCTATAGCCAGGTAGTAGCCCCTTATAGCCAGGTAGTGCCCCTTGTAGCAAGGTAGATGCCCCCTATAGACAAGTAGTGCCCTTATAGCCAGGTTGTGCCCCCTATAGCTAATAAAAATAAAATAATAAAAGGTACTCACATCACCAGGTTCCCTGCAGTGTGGCCAGGTCCTGGAGCTGCCACACAGCTCACGGGATCTTGTGGGCCGGCAGAGGCTGCCGACCCAGGAGATCCAGCGTCGCAGGGGGCATGATGGAAGCTGTGTGTCACGCCCCCTGCGACGCTAAGGTGTATGTACAGCACTTACCGAGTGCCTTTTCCCTGTACCGGCAGCTCCCCTTTGGTGAGCGATGCTCGCCAAACCCGCCCATAAGAATGGCCCTGGTGGTGCCGGAGCAGCGTCCTGACACTACTCCAGTGCCACATTCATTTAAAGAACCCCCGCTGCCTGCTGGTGGCGGGAAGTTCACTCACCCTTCTGGGGGGGCGGGAGGTGACCCCCAGTTGTGGGAACTTCCCGCCCAAATCGGGAGGGTTGGCATGTATGATATACACTGACCTTCTGTGTTAGTTAGTTCTGTCATAGAGTCTCATCCCTTGGCAGTTTCATAGCACTTCCCCTCTCTGTCCCAAGATGATCACTGAGGGTCAGGAGCAGAGATGAGCTGATAACATCATGTAAACTGCATTTCACAGATAAGACACTAATGGCTCAGATCTGGAGGGGACACAGCACAAACAGGACTGTACAGCGTTATCTGGTTCTAAGTTTATATGCTGTGTAGACGGCTGTGCACTGCCAGTCCTTCCTCTCCTTCTCTGCTCTGACCTGACGGCTGGAGGAAGCGTGTCTGTGCCCTCCTCAAAATCTCACGATACATGGACCCATTCAGTCTTTCATGTACATGGATCAGTCGTTCTAGCCTCATTGCAGAGAAACAGCCCCAAAGCATGATGTTGCCACCCCATGCTTCACAGTAGGTATGGTGTTCTTTGGATGCAACTCAGGAGTCTCTCTCCTCCAAACACGACGAGTTCTGTTTCTAGCAAACAGTTCTACTTTGGTTTCATCTGACCATATGACATTCTCCAAATATTTGGATCATCCAAATGCTCTCTAGCAAACTTCAGATGGGCCCAGACATGTACTGGGTTAAGCAGGGGGACACGTCTGGCACTGAAGGATCTGAGTCCCTAGCGGCATAGTGTATTACTGATGGTAGCCTTTGTTATGTTGTTCCCAGCTCTCTGCAGGTCATTCACTATGTCTCCCCATGTGGTTCTGGGATTTTTGCTCACCGTTCTAGTGATCATTTTGACCCCATGGGTGAGATCTTGCGTGGCGCCCCAAATCGAGGGAGATTATCAGTGGTTTTGTATGTCTTCCATTTTCTAAGTATTGCTCCAACAGTTGATTTCTTCATACCAAGCTGCTTGCCTATTGCAGATTCTGTCTTCCCAGCCTGGTGCAGGGCTACAATTTTGTTTCTGGTGTCCTTCGACAGCTCTTTGGCCTTCAACATAGTGGAGTTTGGAGTGTGACTGTTTGAGGTTGTGGACAGGTGTGTTTTATACTGATAACAAGTTAAAACAGGTGCCATTACTACAGGTAATGAGTGAGGGACAGAAGAGCCTCTTAATGAAGAAGTTACAGGTCTGTGAGAGTCAGAAATCTTGCTTGTTTGTAGGTGACCAAATACTTATTTTCCACCATAATTTGCAAATAAATTATTTCCAAATCAGAGAATGTGATTTTCTGGATTTGTTTTCTTATTGTGTCTATCATAGTTGAGGTCGAACTATGATGTCTTATGAGAGGCCTCTCTCATCTTTTTACGTGGGAGAACTTGCACTATTGTTGGTTTACTAAATACTTTTTTTCCTCACTATATATATACACTCACCGGCCACTATTAGGTACACCTGTCCAACTGCTCGTTAACACTTAATTTCTAATCAGCCAATCACATGGCGGCAACTCAGTGCATTTAGGCATGTAGACATGGTCAAGACAATCTCCTGCAGTTCAAACCGAGCATCAGTATGGGGAAGAAAGGTGATTTGAGTGCCTTTGAACGTGGCATGGTTGTTGGTGCCAGAAGGGCTGGTATGAGTATTTCAGAAACTGCTGCTTTCCTGGGATTTTCACGCACAACCATCTCTAGGGTTTACAGAGTATGGTCAGAAAAAGAAAAAACATCCAGTGAGCGGCAGTCCTGTGGGCTGATATGCCTTGTTGATGCCGGATGTCAAAGGAGAATGGGCAGACTGGTTCGAGCTGATAGAAAGGCAACAGTGACTCAAATAGCCACCCGTTACAACCAAGGAAGGCAGAAGAGCATCTCTGAACGCACAGTACGGCGAACTTTGAGGCAGATGGGCTACAGCAGCAGAAGACCACACCGGGTGCCACTCCTTTCAGCTAAGAACAGCAAAACTGAGGCTCCAATTTGCCCAAGCTCATCGAAATTGGTCAGTAGAAGATTGGAAAAACGTTGCCTGGTCTGATGAGTCTCGATTTCTGCTGCGACATTCGGATGGTAGGGTCACAATTTGGCGTCAACAACATAAAAGCATGGATCCATCCTGCCTTGTATCAACGGTTCAGGCTGGTGGTGGTGGTGTCATGGTGTGGGGAAAATTTTCTTGGCACTCTTTGGGCCCCTTGGTACCAATTGAGCATCGTTGCAACACCTTGTGGAATCTATGCCACGAAGAATTGAGCCAGTTCTGAAGGCAAAAGGGGTCCAACCCGTTACTAGCATGGTGTACCTCATAAAGTGCCGGTGAGTGTATTATATATATAATATATATATATATATATATATATATATATATATATATATATATATATATATATATATATACACTGTAAGGCCGCAGCTGGGAAGGTCTGCGATGGAGTGTATATCCCAGCCAGGTTCTGGGCGTATGCCTGGAGAGAGCAAGATACATGCCACCAAGGTAAGCCTTGGTGGAGTGAAAGGCCATTGTTAAATAGGTGTCGGCAGTACAGACTGTCGACATACATTTAAGTTGTCTGTTAGTATGGCTACCAGCCATTCCCGGGTCGGCCTTTCATTGGGAGTAAGCATAGAGCAGGGTGGGTGCTTACTCCCCATGGCTCCACTCCGGGTTTTCCCGGTGGTATATAAGGTCAGCAGGTAAGCTGACTGGGCGGGCTGCATCTCCAGTCTACCTTCTGGGCTGGAGACATTCACACTGGTGGAAGCCAGTGTCTGCTACACCATCTCCCAAGGTGCTAGTGAGGGAACTACACCTGTTATAGTAAGCGCTCAGACGAGCAGGAGTTTTGTTTATGTTTGTTTATGTTTATTTATTATTCTCATGCCTGAAGGACTTGTGAGTGATCCCAGAGCTGTGCAAGCTCACATATGGTGGAGGATGCGGGCATTCTAAAGAGACGCTTCTCTTAAAGAGACAGGCAGCAAACGTGGTCCCAGCATATGTCTTGGATTAAAGCAGCAACTGTGCAGCAAGCAGAGACATCCAAAATGGACGAGCTGGTGAAACAGTTGATTCAGGCAAATACAAACCTCCAGCTGATGGCGGCAAGTCAACAAAAGGCCCACGAGGAGACCGTACGAGCCCAGGCAGAAACCAATCGCCTGTTGATTGAGACGCACCAGGCAGCCGTGAAAGAGCAGCAACGTGTGAACCTGGCTCTTCAGCAACAGCTTCAGGCCCTGACTGCAAGGCCAAAGGTGTCAGCAGGTGGGCAGTCCACCTCCCGTCAAGCGGTGATACACGTCCTGCGAAAGATGACCCCAGACGATGATATTGAAGCATACCTCGGAACCTTCGAGAGGATCGCCGAGAGAGAGCAGCTCCCAGTGGACCAATGGGCTGACGTCCTAGCCCCCTTTCTAACCGGTGAACCACAAAAGGCCTACTTCGACCTGAGGGTGGGAGAAGCCAAGGACTACACCAGGCTGAAAGGGGAGATCTTAGCCCGACTGGGGGGTTACTCTGGCGGTCCGGGCCCAAAGAGTCTACACCTGGAAGTTCGATCCAGCAAAGCCACCGCGATCCCAAATGTATGACCTCTACCATCTCACCAGCAAATGGCTGCAACCGGAGAGTCTTTCACCTGCCCAGGTGATCGAGAGGGTTGTTTGTGATCGCTTTGTACGTGCCTTACCGGTGAGGATCCAGCGCTGTGTGGGGTACACGGACCCCAAAAGTCTGGACGAGCTCGTCTCCGTGGTGGAACGTTACAGCGCCACTGAAGAGTTTCTCCTGGGTCTGCATCCATCTACGCCAGTACGGGGTAAGACTGTCTCTGTCCCAAAAGGGGAGAGTAGAGGTCCCGATGGGAGGGGGTCAAGGTTGGCTGAGAAAGGGGGAAGGTTGCCCACCCCAAAATCAGACCTTTCACCCAGAGCTCAGGGCCCCATTGTCTGTTGGCGATGCGATGGACTGGGACATGTCGCCGCACGATGTCCAACGCAGGGGGACCCCATGGACTGTGGCGTTACACGGCGTACGTCGTTGTTTGCCAGGCCGTCCTATACCTCACATGCTGAGACTGGTGGTGACCGGCGGGAGTGTACGGTCAAAATCAACGGACGTTCCATTCAAGCACTCATGGACTCCGGGAGCTTGGTGACCCTGGTACAGGCCAAGCTGGTGAGCTCAGGCCAACTCCGATCCCGCCATATAAGGGTGGTTTGTATCCATGGGGACACTAGAGACTACCCAACTGCCAGACTCACCATAGAGACTCCCTGCGGTGCCGCACGACATGTGGTGGCTGTCGTTGCGAGCCTACCCTACAGTGCTGTCATAGGCTGTGACTTTCCCTTGTTCTGGGATTTGTGGGAGAATAAAAGAGGGGCAAGGTACAATGATGTACAGGGTGATGTGTCCGCACAGGAGCCCGGAGAGCCCGATGGGTTTCCATTGTCCGTCCTGGCGGGGGACCCGGAGGAAAACCCCTCTGAGCTCGAGTTCGCCTCCTTGCCAATATCCAGAGGGAACTTTGGTACGGAGCAACGGAGGGACCCAAACCTAGAACACGCTTGGAGAAGCGTCAAGATGATAGATGGGAAACCCCAGGGACCAGGCGAGGATATGGTGTACCCTCATTTTGCGGTCAACAACGATATGTTATACCGGGTAAAAAAGACCGCAACCGTGGTGGAGCAATTGGTGGTCCCCAAGTCACATGTCCGCCAGGTGTTGGAGCTAGCCCACTCCCATGTGCTGGGGGGACACTTAGGGGTGGAGAAAACCCGGGAGAGGGTAGAGCGTAACTTCTACTGGCCAGGGATTTATAGGGCAATTGAAGATTTCTGCCAGTCTTGCCCAGAGTGCCAAATAAATGCCCCTAGGCCTCATTTTCGGAGCCCCCTAATCCCCCTGCCAATAATAGAGGTCCCCTTTGAGAGGATCGGCATGGACCTGGTAGGGCCGCTCCCAAAGTCAGCTCGAGGACATCAGCATATCTTAGTGGTCCTTGACTACGCCACCCGATATCCCGAGGCCATTCCCCTTAGGAACACCTCCTCCAAAGGGATTGCCAAGGAGTTGTTCCAAATGTTCACCCGCACGGGTATCCCGAAGGAGATACTGACAGACCAGGGTACCCCCTTCATGTCTAAGGTGACCAAAGAACTCTGCCGCCTCCTCAATATTACCCATCTCCGTACCTCGGTATATCATCCCCAGACCGATGGTCTGGTGGAGAGGTTCAATAAGACCCTAAAGTCAATGCTTAAAAAGGTGGTGGATAAGGATGGGAGAGACTGGGACCGCCTACTACCCTATCTCATGTTCTCTATACGGGAGGTACCGCAAGCGTCCACCGGGTTCTCTCCCTTCGAGCTCCTCTATGGTAGACATCCCCGGGGACTCCTGGACATTGCCAAGGAGACCTGGGAGCAGGAAAATACCCCCTATAGGAGCGTGATTGAACATATTGCCGAGATGCAGGATAGAATCGCAGCAGTCCTGCCTATAGTGCGTGAGAACCTACAGCGGGCCCAAGAAACCCAGGCAAGGGTATATAACAGGTCCGCAAGGGTCAGAGTGTTCCAGCCCGGCGATCGGGTGCTAGTACTTGTCCCCACGGTCGAAAGCAGGTTTCTGGCAAAGTGGCAGGGCCCCTATGAGATCAAAGAGCGGGTCAGTGAGGTCAACTATAAGGTGTTCCAGCCTGGTAGAAGGAAACCTTATCAGATATATCACATCAACCTAATTAAGCCCTGGAAGGACCGGCAAAGCTTTACGGCGGTAAGAGAGCATAGGGGTGCCCCAAACGGAGAGTTGCCACCCGTCCGTATCTCTGAGTCCCTGTCAGAATCACAGCGGCAGGAAACTAGGGAATTCCTACAAAGGAACCGGCAGGTCTTTTCAGATCTACCAGGTCGCACGAAGGTCATTGAACATGACATCATCACAGAACCCGGCCAAAAGGTACGGTTGAGGCCATATAGGGTCCCTGAAGCCCAGAGGCAAGCAATTGCCGAGGAGGTTAAGAAGATGCTGGAGCTTGGGGTCATAGAAAAATCCCAAAGTGGGTGGTCGAGCCCCATAGTGCTCATACCCAAACCCGATGGCAGCTTACGTTTCTGCAACGAGCTCTCAAAATTTGATGCCTACCCGATGCCCCGGGTCGATGAATTGGTTGAGAGGTTAGGACCCGCGAGGTACATTAGTACGTTAGACCTGACCAAGGGCTATTGGCAGGTCCCCCTCACAAAGGAGGCCAGGGAGAAAACGGCCTTTTCCACCCCAGATGGCCACTTTCACTACGTGGTCCTTCCCTTTGGCCTACATGGGCTCCGGCCACATTCCAGAGGATGATGGACGTCATCCTACAGCCCCATAGAAAATATGCAGCAGCATATTTGGATGACGTGGTGATCTTTAGCACGGATTGGGAGTCCCACCTGACCAGAGTGCAAGCTGTCTTAGATGCCATAAGGGCAGCAGGTCTGACCGCCAACCCTAACAAGTGTGCCATAGGGCTAGAGGAGGCCCGCTATCTAGGTTACGACATTGGGAGGGGAGTCATCAAGCCCCAAATGGACAAACTGGAGGCAATTAGAAATTGGCCTCAACCGATCTCCAAGAAGCAGGTCCGGGCCTTCTTAGGTATCGCAGGGTACTATAGAAGGTTCGTACCCAACTTTGCCTCCATAGCAGCCCCGCTTACGGACCTCACAAAAGGGACAAAGTCCACTTTGGTCAAGTGGAACCCAGAGGCTGAACAAGCCTTCCAAAGGCTAAAGGAGGTACTCTGCAAGAGACCCGTGCTCATGGCCCCAAACTTTCAGAAAGAATTTATTGTTCAGGCAGACGCTTCTGAGGTAGGATTAGGGGCTGTCCTATCACAACTGGTTGAGGGAGAAGAACACCCGGTAGTTTACCTCAGCAGGAAGCTGTCAGCGGCGGGGAAAAACTACGCCATAGTGGAAAGAGAATGCCTGGCCATTAAGTGGGCCATCGAGTCGCTGCGTTACTACTTGATAGGTAGACCCTTTAGAGTCATCACAGACCATTCCCCTTTAAAGTGGATGGCACAGAACAAAGGGAAGAACGCAAGGGTGACCCGGTGGTTCCTGGCTCTACAGGACTTTAAGTTCTCTGTAGAACATCGCCCCGGGTCACAACAGGCCAACGCTGATGCATTGTCACGGGTACACAATTTTATGGCACAAAGTGCTCCGCCCCACAGGTCTGAGCAGAGGGGGGGGATATGTAAGGCCGCAGCTGGGAAGGTCTGCGATGGAGTGTATATCCCAGCCAGGTTCTGGGCGTATGCCTGGAGAGAGCAAGATACATGCCACCAAGGTAAGAAGCCTTGGTGGAGTGAAAGGCCATTGTTAAATAGGTGTCGGCAGTACAGACTGTCGACATACATTTAAGTTGTCTGTTAGTATGGCTACCAGCCATTCCCGGGTCGGCCTTTCATTGGGAGTAAGCATAGAGCAGGGTGGGTGCTTACTCCCCATGGCTCCACTCCGGGTTTTCCCGGTGGTATATAAGGTCAGCAGGTAAGCTGACTGGGCGGGCTGCATCTCCAGTCTACCTTCTGGGCTGGAGACATTCACACTGGTGGAAGCCAGTGTCTGCTACACCATCTCCCAAGGTGCTAGTGAGGGAACTACACCTGTGTATAGTAAGCGCTCAGACGAGCAGGAGTTTTGTTTATGTTTATATGTTTGCTGTGCATGTATTGCCATACGTTTTTGTTCTGCTGGTGAAATAAACACACGGAAGCAAGACACCGTTTGAACCAGATATCTGCCTCTGTCTCATGCCTGAAGGACTTGTGAGTGATCCCAGAGCTGTGCAAGCTCACAATATATATATCTATATATAGCCAGTCTGGGGGGTTATAAAATAGAGGGGAAAAAAATGTAATCTTCTAAATTCATGAGTTCCTGTGCTGCCACCACTCCCAGAGCTTCTGGCCGATGATGTAACTTTTATTATTCATGTGACCTTGCAGCTTGTACATAGCTGCAATGGCATACATGCCAACTTTTGAAAGTAAAAAAGCAGGAGATTTGAAGGCCAAAAATTTGCATATCCACGCCCATCTTGCATGTAAGCCACACCCCCTTCGAAAAAAGCCACACCCTACTCCACCTACACTGTGTAATGGCTCTGGAAGAAAGCTAAATTAGGGTTTTGGCGTCACCCAGCTTTCTTGGACGTTGGATAGCCTATTCAGCATCCAGAAGAGCTGGGAGATACCGCCAAACAGTGCCCCAATAGGTAGGTATTTCGGTGGCCTATTTGAACCCTGTAACCAGGTAGTATCCACCTGTAGTCAGGTTAATGCCCCCTTCTAGCCAGGTAGCTGTCCCCAATAGCCAGATAGTGCCCCTTACATACAGGTAGTGCCCCTTACAACCAGGTAGTGCCTCCATTAGCCAGGTAGTGCCCCCAATGGCCAGGTAGTGCCCCCAATAGACAGGTAGTGCCCCCAATAGCCAGGTAGTGCCACCAATAGCCAGGTAGTGTCCCCAATAGCCAGGTAGTGTCCCCAATAGCCAGGTAGTGCCCCAATAGCCACTTAGATGCTCCTTACAGCCAGGTAGTTCCCCCAATAGCTAGGCGGATGCCCCCTTTATCCAGGTAGATGTCCCCATGAGCCATGCAGATGCCCCCATGAGCCAGGCAGATGCCACCTTTATCCAGGTAGATGCCCCCATGCCAGGCAGATGCCCCCTTTATCCAGGTAGATGCCCCCATGCCAGGCAGATGCCCCCTTTATCCAGGCAGATGCCCCCATGAGCCAGGCAGATGCCCCCATGAGCCAGACAGATGCCCCCCCTGCATCCAGGTAGATGCCACCATGAGCCAGGCAGATGCCCCCTTTATCCAGGCAGATGCCCCCTTTATCCAGGCAGATGCCCCCATGCCAGGCAGATGCCCCCTTTATCCAGGTAGATAACCCCATGCCAGGCAGATGCCCCCTTTATCCAGGTAGATGCCCCCATGCCAGGCAGATGCCCCCTTTATCCGGGTCGATGCCCCCGTGAGCCAGGCAGATGGCCCCCATGATCCACGCAGATGGCCCCCATGATCCTGACAGATGGCCCCCATGATCCAGACAGATGGCCCCCATGATCCACGCAGATGGCCCCCATGATCCTGACAGATGGCCCCCATGATCCAGACAGACGCCCCCATGAGCCAGGCAGTGCCCTTATAGCTAGTAACAATAAAATAATAAAACCTAGTTCACACCCCTCCCCTCACAAGCACTCAGTCACTGCACACACACCCCTCCCCTCACAGGCAATCAGCCACTCCCCTCCCCACACACACAGCCATCCCTGCACTCACCTGTCCTGCTGGCATCCTAGTTCTTCAAACTCTGGGAAAGGGGGCGGAGCTTCACGGGTCCCGCTAAGCCCCGCCCCTTCCCCCCGCAATGCTCTCGCAGCTTCCGGAGAACATTGCCGGCGGCGGCGCAGGACAGAGGCTGTGCTGCCCGATGCCTCTGTGCACAGATAACCTCCTGCCTCTCTAAAGAGGCGGGAGGTTATGCCCCCCTAGCAGGGGGGAGGGGGGGGGCGGGACACGGCCCCCATTAGCGGGAGTGACCCGCCAAAAACGGGAGGGTTGGCAACTATGTGCAATGGTCTCTTTCTGAATATAAGGCAAATGACTGCTGAGGCCTGGGACTGACTGCAGCATAATCTGAGCACTGAACGTGATGTCATTATTGGGAGCACTGAACGTGATGTCATTATTGGGCGCACTGAGACCAGTGGCAGCACTAGAATGAGACAGTTTAAAACATGGGGGTTATTTTTTGTATTTTAGAATTC